>JAZHYW010037346.1:0-33111 GCA_037355805.1 Ixodes ricinus
GACGAAACATGGCTCGAAAAACGCTGAGTTACAATTGAAAACGAGTGTGTTGGTTAATAGATACAAAATTTGAAAGTTTTGTATCTATTAACCAACAATCGCAGATTAATTAATGCAGATTACGAGAATGTGTAATGCAGATTATGAGAAACAAAGGAGCAAAGCAGATTACGAGAAAAGAAAGTTGTCAATGAACTTCACGCGATGGAAAGTAGAGCTTCCCTCTCAAAGTGGTAAAACTATTGGGGCGAGGATTCACCGCCCGAATGGAGTACAAGTTCATCATGGGAGACTGCTGCCAGTCTCTTCAAGCATCGTGGAATAAACTGCTCAAGGAAGTCAACACCCTGTGTCTACAGGTAAAAATCACCAAGTTCGAACTTCCTGTCATGCTTTCTACAGAAAAATCTCCGCTTGCCACAATCGATCTGCTGTCACAGGAGACCCTAAAGTTTGCTCAGATCTTCCTTCGTTGAAGGTGGACCAGCTAGCCTCTGTGCATCAAGTCGCGTCGTTTATACCTGAACATCAACGGTAAGACTTTCTTGGCTCGGCAGTGCGTGCAGTGTGTCACCATCCACCCTCGGCCAAGCAGGCTTCCACTAAGTGCGGCTGTGCAAGACTTTCCATGAACACCTAAAATTACTTGAATGAGACAAAACGGGTGGTTTTGTAATTTTGGAGGAAAAGTGCTTTTAATGATAAGGTTCTTGATGCCTTGTGAAAGAATTATGAGCCCTTAAAAACTAAGCCTTCGGGTAGACTGGTGCTCGAGGGCAAAGGAACTTTGTTCCTCCTTGAACCTGACTTCCTTCAGAAAGTCGATTGGTAGACCTGGCAAACAGTATTTACCTGTGTTCTTTACCGCAAAGACTCACAAGTATGGAGTTCCCTTCAGGAGCATAATTTCAGAAATTGGCTGTTGGCAAAAGCCTCTGGGTCGTTATCTACAAAAAACATTTGTCTAAATCCTCTCCTCAGCCTTCGAGAGTCCAAACTCCCTTGAATAAATTCCCCGCTTCAATTCGCTTCAGTTTCGTTCCATTCCGTACTTAGTTATGTATTTCGACATTGTGAATATGTATTACAGCCTAGAACCAAAACTCATCTTAGATTCTGTGACTCATGTGATTCATGAACACAAAATTTGCGACTTTCAAAAATTCCTTTGGTGTTTCGGTTGAGGGCTTCATCGACCTGATAGATACATACTTGCAGTCCACTTTAGTAGAATACGAAGGAAATATTTACAGCCACAAGAATGGAGTTTGCATAGGCTCTTGCCTAGCACCCTGTCCTTAGTGAAATATTTCTTCTTTTTGTTGACAGGGCTATTAACGATCTGTTGAAAAATACCTTCCAGGGTTGCCTAGTTTTTAGGTATGTTGATGATTACTTGGTCATTTATCTAACGCTGTGTCCGCTGACAGCATCATTGAAGTTTTCAAAGACTGTGCGGCGCGACTAACTTTTACCTGGGAAAATCCTTCAGTGAAAGGATTAATATTCCTGGATTTACAATTACATCCTCATTCCTCAGGTGTTTCTTGGGCCTTCCAGCAGAGGTCGGAGAAGTCAGTCCTCCCTTTCACCAGTGCTCACTCCAAGTCAGTTGAACATGGCATAGTAAGGTCACTTTTCAAGTCCGCATTCTCAAAGTCGTGCACGCATTTCTCCGAAAGTAGCCTCAAGTTGCAGCAGCAGAGGTTAGAAAAAGCAGGCTTTCCAGCTGACCTACTTCGTTCCACCCTTGAGCAAACCACAACTTCCGCAAGCTGTTTCCAAGAAGAAAGGTCGTTTCGCTGTGATTCCCTACATGCACAATTCCGCGCACCGTTTAAGGTCTATCGCGTCCAAGTTCGACACGGGTGTGTCTTTTTCCTGTCGTATGCGCCTCAAACAGATGTGTAAAAAGGTTAATGGGGGAGACAGTGCAAGAGGGTGTAATGTAAAGCATGCCAAAAAGTTTGTAGAATGCGAAGAAAGAACGGTTTATGCAATTCCACTAAGTTGCGGCAGTCAGTACATTGGACAGACTGGGAGATGCGTCAACCATCGACTTAGAGAACACAACTTTGCAGCATCAAAGGCTTCAAATGAGTCGTATATCTCTAGTGTCGTTACAGCCGCACGTGCGATGACTGTACTCCTCATTTTTCTGATACTAAACATACTGAGTGGGCCCAAAAACAGTTTTGGGAGAAAAATCATTGAATCATTTGCCATGGGGACTGTAAACAACAACATTTCTGCACCTTCATATCATTGACAAAGACAGAGGTCGAATTCCCTAACACAGGAGATGACTAGATTACTGACACCTCGTCGCGACGCTACAGCTTTTTAAACTTTTATACTTATAGTACATCTCCCCTTGGGACTCCAAACAACAATAATTCTTCCCCTTCATTATCACTGACAATGACAAAGGTCGAATTCTAAGTAATCAGAGATAACTTGATTAGTGATACCTCAAAGTGACGCCAGCGCTATTCAAACTTTTATATTTAGTGTATTATCTTTTCTTTATAACTATTATCTCCTTTCTCTCTTTGAGAACGTTGAGACCCCTGGAAGCGGTTTGATCGTTGTGCCATTTCTATGTTTTTGCTAATTTAAAGATGTCCTGTTGCCGTCGCGTCCTCGCTGTTTTATATTTTAAGATTTTGTATCTATTAACAAACCCGCTCGTTTTCAATTGTACTTCCAGTTACCTTTGACCTGCTTGACTTTAATACGGCCAACATTACGTTATGCTATCTCTTTTGATTACTTTGTTATAATATTGAACCATTTGATTTATTATGAGCCAGGTTGACGTTATGACCACTATTTTTATTACTTTGAGTTACTACTTACCTTATGGACATTGTTTCGGCATAATGGACATTTTGGTGAATCTCTTCATTATTTTGGTTTATTATACCACCACTTGATCCATTATGAGCTCAAATCACATTCTTATAACTCTTTTTATTACTTCGAGTTAATGTTGGCCAAATCGACACTGTAATAATTTGTTGATTACTTTGATTTAATGATCAACCAATTTACTACACACTATTCAATATAATCAGGAGTCATTGAGACGTGAATTGGGCCGAATTATAGTTTTTTTGGGAAAAATCATTTGTAGTGATCAAAAGTGTAATAATATGTGTGAACTGAGCTTATAATAGATCGATTGGTGATATAATAACTCTAATTAATCAGGATAGCCACCGACATGTCAATTATGCCGGATTAAAGTCCATTGGGTCGATAGCAACTCAAAGTAATCAAAATAGTAATCATCATGTCTATTGGTTTTATAATAAATAAATTGGTTGAATATTATATCAAAGTAATCAAAGTGCATCACAATGTCAATTAGGAGGAATTAAAGTCAACTGAGTCAATAGTAACTCTAAGTAATCGAAGAAAGAATCATGTTACCCAGGCTTACAGTAAGTCCAGAGGCTGAATATTACCTCAAAGTAATCAAGAGTCATCAAAATGTAATGCAGGCAAAATTAAAGTCCATTTGGTCAATTATCAACTAATTTACTATACACTACTCAAAGTAATAAAAAATTATTGAAACGGGATTCGCGCTGAATTATAGTTTATTTGGGAAAAGTAACTCGATCTAATCAAAAGTGTAATAATAGTGTTACCTGAGCTCATAATAGATCGATTGGTGATGTAAGAAGTAAAGTAAAAGTTGTAGTAAGAAACTAATCATAACGACAACCAGGCTTAAAATAAATCAATTAATTGAATATTATCTGAAAGTAATCAAAACGGTCATGACAATGTCAATTAGGCCAAATTAAAGTCAACTGGGTTAAAAGTCACTCGAACTAATCTTGAGCAATATTACTCTGGATTGAGCTCGTAATAGATGAACTGGTGGTGTAGTAAATCGAAGTAATCAAGAGTCTCTAATGTGCCAGATTAGGCTTAATTAAAGCTAATTGGGGCAATAAAAAGTTAAGTTAGTAAAAAGGGTAATCATAATGACAACTGAGCTCATGATAAATATTTTGACTGAATATTATCGCAAAGAAATGAAACGAGTCGTGATAACGTCAATTAGGCAGCATTAAGATCTATAGGTCAAAAGCAGACATGTACGTAACGCGTTACAAGTAACGAGTTACTTGTACCTAGTTACTATTTTCGGTAACGAGTAACGTATTTAGTTACATTTTTAGAAAAGGAACGAGTAACGGTATTTAGTTACTTTTAAGGCCAAGTAACGAGTAACGGTATCTCGTTACTTTTGAGGAGTAACGTGTACAACACCGCTTAGATGGCCTTGTTTTTATTCTAGCCTGAGCATGCGTCTATTGCGACAAAGGCAGATGGGCAACCCGAAAAACAACTCAACAGTATGACCGTACAGCAACGTATATCGCTGAACACGTCAGTCGAGCAGTTCGACTGACGTGTCCAGCGATCAACGTTGCTGTACTGAACTCTACAGCTGGGAATGTCCTTCACCCAGCGAGCACAATCAGGTTCGTTGGGTGAACTTTCTAGAACCGGGTACGGACCGAATGTAAACCCGGAGGTTGCAAACACAGGAAGGCACATAACCCATTACCCGCTGTCCTCAATGAAGGCGTAGTTCCCGAAGATTCGCCAGCTCTTGCTGAAGCACAACACTGCCGTTCCTTCGAGCGCGTCAGTAGAACGACGCTTCAGCGTCGCCGGAGATGAATTTTCAAGGAAGCGGGGAAACATAGCTGATGAAAACTACCACAGGCAGCTGCTGCTTAAGGGCAATGACTACTAAAAAGAAAACAATAAACCATGAAACAAAAACAGTTGTGTATTTGGTCGTCAAAGTAACGTGAAAAGTAACTCGTTACTTTCGAGGTAACTCACGCGTTCCTTTTGAGAATCGGTAACGAGTAACGTATTTAGTTACTTTTTGAGCGAGTAACGAGTAACGGTATTTAGTTACTTTTTTGGGTAACGTGTACATGTCTGGTCAAAAGTAACTCGAAGTAAGCAAAAGGGTAACAATATTGTGAATTGAGCTTATAATAGATTAGCTATTTGTTAAATATCTCGAAGTAATGATAGATGCACGATATTGTCAATTAGCTGGCATAATGTATATTGAGTAAATAATAACTCGAAGTAATCAAACTACTCATCATCACATCGATTAGGCTTATAACAAATAAGTGGTTGCATATTAGCTCAATGTATTCATGTCATAAAGAAGTCAATTAGGGCGAATTAAATTCTATTTGGTCAATAGTAACTCGAAGCAATCGAAAAGTCATTATAATGTGACTCGTGGTCATAATAAAAAGGTTAGTCTATAATTTGCTCAAAATTAAGTCAAAAGTAATTATGATGTCAATTAGGTCGAATCAAACTCTTTTGGGTCAATAGTAAGCCAAAGTAATCAATAGAGTGATTAAAATGACAAGTGAGCTGAGAATAAATCACTCGGTTGTATAAGAGCTCGAAGTAATATGAGTGAAGATTATGTCAATTAGAAAAAACTATAAAGTCAAATAGATAACTGAGTTACTCAAAATAATCGAGATGTCGAGAATGCTGACATAAACAGTTATGTGACTAATACAGCGGAGAAGGGTAAAAAGTAACCACTAAGTTAATTCAGGTAATTTAAAGTCTGAATGCGTGACTAGTAACACGGAGTAATCAAATATGTAATCGAAATCTGAACTGAACTTTTATGTAGTTGCATTTGTCAATTATATCTAAAGTAATCGAGTGAATAATAAAAATGTTTGGTTCTATAAAGTTATTTGTGTCAATGATACCTGTACAACACAAAAGTAATCAGAAGTTCAAATCGTTTTTGTGCCAAGTTATATTTTTGTCAATAATTCCTCGAAGTTATCGAGGAAGTAATCCAAAATGTTTGTGGAACTTTTATTTAGTAATACGCGTTATTAATGGTCGAAGTGACGAGGATTGCAAGACGCACCTCCATAAAGCTTTAAATAAAGTCAGAAGTGTCAATAATAGGGCTAAGTAATCAAAGAGTAATCACAAACTACAATTGAACTTTTATCATTTGAATGGTATCAATAATAAGTGGAACTAATAAGAAAGAGCAATCAAAACGTCAATTCAGCTACATTAAAGTCAAGTGCGCCACCAAGAACTCGATCGAGGCTACCAAAAGAGTAATCAACATGTGAATTAAGCTACGTGAATCATGCGACTAGTAACACCAAGTAATGGCAAAAGTGATCAAAATATCAGTTGTCCAAAACAAAATCTAATTATATAAACAATTACTCCTTATCAAAAGTGTAAGCGAAACGCGGCCACTAGAGACGAATAAGCAAATGTATATATTGTGGATTAAATTCACTGACGCGGGGACTAAATTGGACAGCACTGGGATTAAGTTTGATGGTGCTTGAATTAAATTGGATGGCACTCGGATTAAATTGATCGTCATTGGGAATAAAATGACCTGGAAAACCAGCAGTAACGTTGCTGACGTTACATCGGTCTGTTACATCATATTGGTCGGTGACGTTACCTCTGTTCCTAACGTCATAGAGGTCGGTGACGTTAGGTCTGTTCCGGGATATTACATCTGTTCCCGACGTCATATTAGTAGGTGATGTTACGTTTGTCCCTGAGGTAATATCGGACAGTGAAGGTATATCCGTTCCTTACGTCATATCGGTCGGTGACATTACATCTGTCGCTGACGTTATTTAGGTCGGTGACGTTACATTTGTCAATGATGTCACATCTACCGGTGGCATTACGTCTGTCTGTGACGTCATATCGGTCGGAGCAGTTACGTCGATCCCGTGATGTTATACCTCTTCCTGACGTCATATCAGTCGGTGACGTTACATCTGTTCCGTAACGTAATATCGGTCGGTGACGTTACTTTGTCCCTGACAGAATATCGGACGGTGAGGTTGCATCTGTCCCTCACGTCGTATCGGTCGTTGATGTTACATCTGTCGTTGACGTTATATAGGTCAGATTAAATTACATCCGTCAATGACGTTACTTCAGTCGGTGACGTTACTTCTGTCCTTGACGTCGTATCGGTCGTTGAATTCGCAACTGTCCCTGGCGTCATGTTCATCGGTGACGCTGCACCTCCCACTGACGTCATATCTGTTTGTGATGTTACGTCTATTCCGTGATATTATTTCTCATCCTGACGTCATATCGTGATGGATGAGGTCGAAGAGTCAACGAATAATTACTGAAAATAAAGGCTTAATCCACGAACTTGTGCCAGAAACAAAATGAACAAACGTCGAGTAATCAGCAGCGAGCTTAGACGGCGGTGGCAGCAAGCGAAGTTGCGTCGGCATGACAGCTGGCTAGCGCGAGGGTTAGCATTATCCCTTTGGGCTTCTTAACTACTACACTCGGTCTCTCGAACCTCCAACCTAAAATGTTCGGGAATGACTTGGGGCGAGAATACAAGAATCAAAAAAACATAATGAACCTTTCTTTCTTTTGAAAATCTGTTTAACAGGTGCTACGCGGCTGTTTTCGTACCAGTTGAACCGAAAACGAAAATATAAAGGATTCTAAATAATGCAAACGGGAAAGACGTCAGGAGCCGCATGGCATTTGCATCAATGGTGGCGGCGCTCCCGGAACGCTGGCTTCCGCGATGTGCTGGAATCGGGGCTGCGATTCTTAGAAAGCCAGCTTCAACCCTTAAAGAATGACCTTCTAGAACATTTGATGCTACAATTGTGCTTGGATACACTCCCTCCCCCCCCCCCCCCGGCGTTCCAAAACAAACGTGCGTCGCTAACGCTGGTCATCGGCGTTGCAGATGACGCCGCATCTTGTTCGCGTGTTTGGGGTAGGAAATAGCCAGTAAAAAGGTAGTAACTGTAAATTAACAAAAAGTAGTAACTGCTTCATTTACTAACTTTTTACAACCTATTGTGCGGTTAAGGTAGTAAACAGTTAGTGGAAGGTAGTAACTGTCACAAAAAGTAGTAACTGCTGCAGTTACCAGCTTTTTACTAGCTTTTTAAGAGTGCAAAAACCACGTCGATTTGTTTTCCCCAAAGTTCTTTTCGGAAAGCACACCTTGTCGGACGGCGAAGCTTGCCAGGGCTTGGGAGAATACAAGGGAACTCTACTTCCTCCTCCATCCAGATATTCGAAAAGCGCGGGCAGCTCAGGGTCGGCTCGTTGGAGTGCCACCATATCGTCGACGTTGACGGCGCCAAGAAAACTCTCATCGTCGTCGGCGTCGGCGGGAGCTGACTCGAAGGGGTCCCTTGACAGACAGTCCACGTCCCTGTGCATAAGGACGGACTTGTACACCATGGACATTTCAAAATCTGTGCAGTTATAGGCTTCATCTTGCAAGGAGTCTGTGTGGACTTTAGTATAGGCTTGCTGGTCGAAATGGCCGAGGACCGGTGGCGTGAGGAATCTTAGTTTCAACCCATCCAATACGCGTTGTTGGTTTTCTGCCTGGTAAAACTTTACCGTGTCCTTCGTTAGTTCGGTGACCGGCGCAGAGATCTTCGCGAAATCTCGGGCGAAACGGCTGCAAGTAGACGCACAGTGCAAGAAATCTGCTCGCGGACGTCTTCTCCTGCGGTGGTAAACATTCGGCAGCTGCGCGTGTCTCTTCATGGTCAGGATGAACACCTTTGTTGCCTACGACCTTGCCTAGGAACTTTAGTTCGCCGTAAGCAAACCGACATTTCGAAAGCTTCAGCGTCAGTCCCGTGGTCTTGATGGCTTGAAAAACGGCATGAAGGCGTCGCAGGCGCTCGTGGAAGTCGCTTGAGAATACCGCGACGTCGTCGAGGTAGACGTGACAGCTCTAGCCATTTCAGACCCGTCAGCACAGTGTCCACAACACACTGGAAAGTGGCTGGTTTCGTACAAGGTCTGCGAAGGACATACCCTTAAACACCACACTACAGTGCCTCGAGCGTGATAAAGATCGTCTTATTATGGTCTCACTCATCGACTTCGTTCTGCCAATAACCATTCTTCAGGTCCACTGATGAAATGTTACGTGCGTGGCGCAGTCGGTTTAGTGTATCGTCGATGCGTGGAAGCGGATAGACATATTTCTTCGTTACAGAATTTGTCCTGCCATACTCACGCAGAATCTTAGCGTTCCGTCCTCTTTTTTTACCAGCTCAAAGAGGGAAGGACACGAACTGTTTGAAGGCTGGATGATTTCGTCTTCAAGCATCTCTTGAACCTGTTCTTGATTCTCTCATTTTTTCACGGACTCAGGAACCGGCGACTTGTGAGCAGGGAGGGCATGTTTATCCGTTAACAATGCGAGGTTTGGCAATCGTCGTTTGGCGCACCCTTCGATGACGTGGCGAAGCATTCGCTGTACTTGGCGAGAATAGCAGGTAGCTGTCGTCGTTCTTGGGCCTGGAAGGGTCGGGTCAACGTCAAGCTCCGAAGGTAGCGTCCTCTTGTGCAGGAATGAAGAGGAGTCTTTAGAGATGGAGTCGATCGCAGCTGAGTCCGGAAGATCCTCGACGTGGCCCACGGCTGTGCCCTTTGTCAGGTGCTGTGATTCCTTTCGGAAGTTTGTCGCGAGAGCAATGGTGCGCCCCTCCTTGAGCTCCATTACGCCCCTAGCAATGATGATTCCTCTAGCCAGGAGCAGTTGAACGTTTCCTTCAAACAGGGCTTCACCGCACATATTTCTTGCAATCCCGACCGGCAATAAACACACTTGACTAGCGGCGGCAGGTTCACATAATCGGCGAGGACTCGTACCGTTGCCTGACGTCGCATCGCCATCTTCTGACATAGGGATAGGTTTCTGCAGCGCCAACGTGTGCGCTCTAAGGTCGAGGACGGCGCGGAATTCACAGAGAAAGACATTTCCGAAAATGACGTCTCTTGAACAGTCCTTGAGGACGACGACAGAATTTCATCGTACAGGTCTCCTCGTGAATGTCCAAGCGTGCAGTGCACTATCCCACTAGTGTGATGATTTGTCCGCCGGCGGTTCGTATCTGTGGCCCATCCCCCAGCATGGTCACTTTCCGAAGGCTGCGAGAGAGCTTCCCACTCAAAACAGAATAATATGCTCCGGTGTCGATGAGTGCCGTCGCGTCGTGGCCGTCGATGGAACGTCGATGTTATTGGACACCGTAGCAGAAACGTCGTTCCGAGACGTCTCGTCGTTAGTGCGGGAGCCCTCCGACGTTTTTGGAGGATCTTCGCTTCTTGCGTCTACGGCAACAACGTACTCCAGGAGTTGCTGCCCTTAGTTTTTCCGACGAGGAGGAAGAGGCGACGGACTGTCCCGGCGAGACCGCCGAAAAGGTGATGATCGACACCGGGGTGAGGGCGAACGGTATCCCCAGCGGGGAGACAGCTCAGGAGATATCGAGCTGCTTAAGTAGTCCTGGAATGCCCGAGGTCGCTCCCCAAGGTGTGGTTGAGGGTAATTGGATGCAAACCCTCGCAGACCCAGCTGGCGGTAGGGGCATCGTCGGCAAACGTGGTAGGCTTCCCCGCAGTGATGGCATAACGGTCGTCGGTCTACCGTTCTCCACACGTCGGTCTTCCTGGCTGCAGGTTGTTCCGGGCGGACGTATTGGACCCGTTCTTCCCGACGTCGGGAGTACTCTGGTCATGGAGGCTCTTGGTGTTGTAGCGACACACACGGACGACCAGGCGGCGGTGGTCGGCGTGCCATTGCGGCTTAGGTCAGCGTCGGTTCTTCGGGCGACTGGTACGTCGACGGGAGCTTACGGCTGCAAGGTCTGTCTGGACCTCGTCGATCGCGCATGATTTCGGCAACTTAA
The DNA here is from genome assembly GCA_037355805.1 of Ixodes ricinus. NCBI lineage: Eukaryota > Metazoa > Arthropoda > Arachnida > Ixodida > Ixodidae > Ixodes > Ixodes ricinus. The sequence goes on from JAZHYW010037346.1 coordinate 10,782, forward strand.
AGCCAGGCCGGGCGCTCAGCAGCGGGAAGCAGCTTTCTGAGCTCCTCTCGGACGACGTCCCGGATGATCGTCGTGTATGTCCGATGTAGTCGAGCCCAGGTAGCAAGCTTGACGGCGAGGATGGAGCGACGCCAGGTAGTCGCTGGTAGTGGGAGGCTCGTGCCTGAAGGGCACGTTCGATGTTCGTGGCCTCCGCCACGAATTGTTCGACGGTCGCCGAGTGGAGAAAGCACAAGATCCCCAAGGATGTCTTCTTTGACACCCCGCATGAGGGTCCTCAGTTTCTTCGCTTCGGAAGCTTAGAGATCCGCTTGGCTGTTGAGTCGAAGAATGTCCTCGACGAAGCTGACAGTGCTCTCGTTGGGGCCTTGAACCCTTGCCTGAAGCAGCTCCTCAGCGCGTTCTCGTCGCTGCTGGGTCGCAAAGGCTCGACGGAGCTTCTCCTTGCATGCTTCCCAGGTGGTGATCGTCGCCTCGTGTTTTTCATACCAAGTACGTGCCGTTCCCTCGAGCGAGAAGTAGACGTTCTGCAGGCATTGCTCCGGCGTTCAGTGATTGTGACGGCGCAGCTCGCGCGTATTGCTGCGTCGAGTCGTCGACGTGGTCGTAAGATTTTCCATGGAAGGGCGTCAGCGTGCGAGGTGTGGCGGGCAGGAACCCGATGTGGGTTGCAGAAGCAGGGCTCTCGGTTCGGCTGGCCCTGGGAAAACATCTCCAGATTCGGCGACTTCTTCCTTGGTTGTTTCACCAATGGAACCAATTCCGGAGGCTGGCCTTGAGTACGCCGGTTTGCTCGGGCTTCGTCTGGCTTTACAAAAGTAAGTTCTCCGGGGCTTGAAATTGATATGGTACTGCGGCTCCTCGGGGGCGTACGACGAAGGAACAGAGAAGGGTACTTTGCACCTCTACCAAACGTATTGCCACGCTGGGTTGGCGAGCGAGCGCGTGCATGGCCATGTGGTTACCGCGCTTGACTTTCGTGTACGGAGGCCCAGGGTTCGACTCCTAGGGAGTTACGCGTCTTTTATTTATTCTTTCAACTTAGTGTTCTGGTAAATTTGAGAACATTGTTGTTTATTCTAGGTCCAAATGTTCTAAGCGTCGAACCTTCTACGCCGATTATTCCAGAAGCCCACGCGTGTACATAAGGGGCTTCGCGTGGCGAGCCAAAGTCAGTCTCGCCCCAGCGTTCGATCCTGCAGCTTCGGCGTCATCAACGCCTGCGACGCCATCCTTCTTTTATTTCGTTTTGGGCACAAGTTCGCCCCATTAAACGTTTAGTTCTCTTCAGTTTTCGTCGCCTCCTCAGTTCTCATTCGTGACATTTTGGTGGAAGCTGCGATGTAGATTCATGTCCGTGCAGCGCACCCTTACGAGGGCACGCAGTGTAAGTCCGACCCGAAGCCCCCGAATACCCAACGAAGGGAGGACAGAGACCCAATAAAGTCGCCTGTAACAAAGGCCTACCCCCGGAATTCGGACTCTTGCCACTCAAGACCAAGCAGTCAACGAGGCCGACGATGGACAACCGGTCGTCGCAGACCCCGACCGCCGCTGCCGTCGTATACCTCCCGTCGCACCTCGGACTCCGACGCCTTTCCACGGGGAGGTCCACGAGGACATTGAAGATTGGCTGCAACAATACGAACGAGTGGCCCGCCATAACAAATGGACACCGCAGCAGTGCCTTCAGAACGCTTACTTCGCTTTGGAGGCCACCGCACGGAATTGGTTTGAAAACTACGAATCGTCGATCACCTCCTGGGAGCAACTGAAGGCTTAGCTCTGAGGTACGTTCACCAACCAACAGCGGAGAGAACGCGCCGAAGAACGTCAAGCGAGGATCCAAGGCCCTAACGAGAGTGTCGTTAGCTTTGTCGAAGATGTTGTTCAACTCAGCAACCACGCCCATCCTCAAGCCTCCGAAGCAAAGAAGCTGAGAATCTTCATGTGAGGTGTCAAGGATAACATCTTTGGAGGCCTGGTGCGATGCACTTCTCCCACCATCGAAATTGTTGTAACGGAGGTGACCAACATTGAACGGGCCCTGCATGCACGACCAGTCCACTGACTGTTGAGTTCCTGGCATCGCTGCACCCACGCCGTCCAGCTGCGCCCTCAGCCCCAATATATCGGGGATCCGCGAAATCATCCGGGACATCGTCCGAGAAGAACTGAAGAAGCTGGTACCTGTCGCCGAACGTCCAGATCACTCTCGATCGCCGAGATTGTTGAAGAGGAGGTCCAGCAAGCTCTCCAGTTAGACTTTCTCTCCGACGCCGCACTGGGACCACCAGCATTAACCTACGCCGCAGTTGTTCGTTGTCCGCAGCCTCCTGTCCCCCGGCAGTACTCAGCCACACTCCGACGAAAGGTCTCTTCGCCGCAGGATAAATTCGCGCCAGGAGCAGCGTGGACTTCAAAAGACCGACATGTGGCGCACGGATGACGGCTGTCGACCTCACTTTGGAAAACGACCAAGGGAAATTTGAGGAATACCCCCGTCACCTCCGTCACCCTCCGTCACCAGCGCCGACAGCACCAGGAGGTTTCCGTTCTCCATCCCACCGACGTTCCGCATCACCTTTCCGTCGGTCGCGCCCTGACCAGTCTATCACGGCGCGAGCCTGGAAGAACGCCGGAACGCTCCACTCTCCCGACGACACGCATCACAACGACGTTTCTGTAACAGTGCCCAACAAACTAAACGTTGTTAGCGACGGCTACGACGCATCGGCACTCGTGGACACCGGAGCAGACTACTCAGTCTTGAGTGGGAAGCTCTCTCACCGCCTAAGAAAAGTGACAACGCCGTGTGATGGACCTGAAATAGGAACCGTTTGTGCACCTTATCACACCAGTCGGAAGGTACACTGCTCGCGTCGCAATTCACGGCGAGGCATGCCATGTGAAATTTGCCGTTCTACAAGACTGTGCCAGAGACGTAATTCTCGGCATGGACTTTCTGTGTAAATACGGCGTTGTCATTGACCTTGGTGTGAACAGATTGGCGCTGCAGAAGCCTGTTCCTGCCTTCAGGAAGCCCCAGAAGCCTCAGCCGCCGTCAGCCGCCGTCCGAGTCCATGCCGACTACGTGATCCTGCCGCCGCTATCAAGTGTTGTACTCTTCGTGATCGATGCTGCTACCTGTGGCGAAGCTGTTCTTAAATGACAACCTTCAATTGCTCCTGGGAAGAAGAATTGGGCTCTCGAAAAGGAGTGGCGGAAATCCAGGACGGGCGCACCGTGGTCCTCTTGACGAACTTCCGACAAGAAACGCAACACCTCACGAAAGGTGAAGCTGTAGGCCACGTCGAGGAACTCAGGAGCTCCACCGAAATCGCCTTGATAACTAAAGAATCATCGCCACCTCAGCAAGAAAGTACGCCACCAGCGCTGCTCGAGATTGTCCCTGAGCTTCCGGGCCCAAAACGACGGCAGCTGAGTGGCCTCCTCATCGGATGCTGCGAATGCTTCGCGACGACGTAAAAGGTGCGCCAAACCACCTTTGCAAAGCATCCCATCATTACCGAGGACAACGCGCTCCCTGTGCATTGATTGCCATACCGAGTCTACGTAAAAGAAAAGGAGGTGATCCAGGAGCAAGTTCGATAGATGCTGGGCGACGACATAATCCAGCCTTCAAGCAGTCCGTGAGCCTCTCCAGTCGTACTGCTTAAGAAGAAGGACAGAACGCTTACGTTCTGCGTGGACTACCGGCAGCTGAACACGGTAACGAAGAAAGACGTTTATCCACTCCCGCGCATCGACGACACGTTATGACCTGCTGCGCGACTCTCGATACTTCTCATCGATGGACCTGGAGAGCGGCTACTGGCAGATTGAAGGCGATGAACGAGACCTAGAGAAGACAACGTTCATCACGCCGGATGGTCTCTACAAGTTCAAGGTGATGCCCTTCGGCCTATGCATGGAGCCAGCAACTTTTCAACGGCATCATGGACACTGTACTGGCAGGACTGAAGTGGCAAATATGGCTCGTCTACCTCGACGACTTCGTAGTGTTTTCCAGCGACTTCGACGAGCACTTGCGACAACTCCGAGCTGTTCTCTTAGCCATATAGGCCGCCGGACTCACCCTCAAGCCGTCAAAGTGTCGGTTCGCCTGTGACGAACTAAAGTTCGTAGGTCACGTGGTTAGTAACGATGGCGTTCGCACAGACCCAGAGGAGACATGCGCCGTCACAGCATTTCCAGCGCCGACAGACAAGAAGGCCGTGCGCATGTTCCTTGGACTATGTGCGTATACTGTCGGCGCTTCGTTCGGGATTCCGCAAGGATTTCTGAACCGCTCAAAAACTTCACGAAGAACGCCGAGAAGTTTGAAAGGGCTGAGGAGCAGCAGCAGGCATTCGACGAGTTGAAGCGACGACTCGAGACTCCTCTTGTTCTTGGACATTTCGATCAGGATGCAGAAACCAACATCCACAGGGATGCAAGTAACGCAGCTCTTTGCGCGGAACTGGTTCAAGCGCAAGAAGGCTCCTAGCGAGTCATCGCCTACGCAAGTCGGACACCGCCGAAGGCGGAGAACATTTATTTACTCCACGACTGAGACAGGATACCTTGTGGTCGTCTGGGTGATCACGAAGATTTGTTCGTACTCGATGGGAGGCCCTTCCGTAGTCACGGACCACCATTCGCTGCGGTGGCTTGCGAACCTCAAGGACCCGTCGCGATGCCTCGCTCGGTGGAGTCTCCGACTACAAGAGTTCAACATTACTGTGGTCTACAAGTCAGTCCGCAAGCACAGCGGCGCCGACTGCCTGTCCCATGCGCCCATCGAAACACCTTCCGGCAGCACCGACGACGATAACGACGAGTGCTTCCTAGGCGCAGTGCACACCGACTACACGGCACAACGTCAACTAGATGATCCTGAGCTTCGCGCACTAATTGAGCACCTGGAAGGGCGCGGAAGTAACAATGCCACATGTTTTCTCACGAGCCCTGTCGATCTTTGCGACAATGCGTACATACCTGACCTTCGAGAGGAAATCTGTCAAGCTTGCTACGGCGACTCGACGTCCGGACACCTTGGTTTTACCTGGACACTGGCCCGTATTCATGAAACGTATTTCTGGCCCAAGCTTCCCAAAACCGTCCACCTATGCATACGATAATGTCACGAGTGCAAGCGACACAAGAAACGTCCAACGAGGCCGGCAGGACTCTTGCAGCCGATTACTCCGCCAACTGCACCCTTCTAGCAGATCAGAATTGATTTATTTGGCCCTTTTCTGCCGTCTACGTCGGGAAACCGCTGAATCGTCCTTGCTACAGATTATCTCACGCGGTACGCCTAAACAAAACCGCTTCATTTACGGACTGCTGTGGAAGTCGCCAAGTTTTTCATCGAATCCATCGTCCTCCGGCACGGCGCTCCCGAAGTTCTCTTTACAGAGCCTGGATTATCGTTCATGGCCCAGCTGACGCAAGGAGTCCTTTGTCTCAGCTACACCAGCCATTGTCGCACCACGGCGTACCACCCGAAGACCAGCCGACTGACAGAGACACTTAACAAGACCATCGCCGACATGATCTCCATGTACGTCACCGTGCAGCACAAGACATAGGACGAGGTGTTGCCGTAGGTCACATTTGCCTGCAACACGGCCGTGCAAGCGATCACCGGGGTGACACTCTTTCAACTGGTTCATGGTCGCAAAATAACGACAATGCTGTACGCGATGTTAACCCACGAACCGGCTGTCGACAAAAACGACGACGCCCAGCTAGTTTCCCAACGAGCAGAAGGTCCGTGAGCTCGCCAGACTCCGTCTTAAAGCTCAACAACCCTTCGAAACTGGCTGTGGACACCGATTCGCCGCCGGGGTCTGAGCGAGAAACTCCTGGAACGGTATTTCGGCCCCTACAAGGTACCTCGTCGACTTCGACATCTGAACTACGAGGTGATGCCCGACGGAACAAGAACAACATTACGCCGCCCACCACGACCTGAAGTCGTCCACGTCGTGCGCCTCAAGCCGTACTACGCACGATAAGACAGTGAACTGTGATCCCGTGGTACGCTTGATAGGACTGTGTTTTGCCAGCCTCCGCATTTTCCTTTTGCTTTGCTTGCCTCGCTCTATTTTTTTTCACGTGGCATCGAGACGATGCTCTTTTTAAAGGGGAGTAATGCCAGGCTCGGCGGCGAGTGAGCGCGTGCGTGGCCGAGTGGTTACCGCACTTGACTTTCGCGCGGATGGCCAGGGTTCAATTCTCGGGAGTTAGGCGGCTGGTATTTATTATTTCACTTTACTGTTCTGGTGAATTTGAGATCAGTGTTGTTAATTCTAGGTCCAAATGTTCTACGCGTCGAACCTTCTACGCCGATTATTCCAGAGGTCCTCGCGTGTGCATTAGGGGCTTCGCGTGTCGAGCCAAAGTCAGTCTCGCCCCAAAGTTCGATCCAGCTGCTTTGGCGCCATCGACGCCATCAATGCCTGTGATGCTATTTAGTTTTATATTTCATTTTGGGCACAAGTTCGCCCGATTAAACATTTAGTTTTCTTCAGTTTTTGTCGCCTCCTCAATTGTCATTCGGGAGAATATCACGGATGAAGGCGAAGAGGCGCTGAATATTAAACTTAAAATAAAGGTTCAATTGGGGAACATATGCCAGAAACAAAAAGGAAAGAACAAACGTCGTGAAAACAGCAGGGAGCGCCGCCGGCGGCAGCAGCGAGACAGGGTTCGTCGGCGTGACGGCTGGGTAGAGCGAGGGTGAATGAAACGGTGATTCTGCCTCTCGCTGGACCCCTTATCTACTTCACTCAGTCTCTCGTACATTCGACCTTGAAAGTTCGGGAGTGGGTTAGAACAAGAGTGAATATGCAAGGTTATTCTGGTCACCTTATGTATTACACTCGGCGGAAAGAGAAAACAGGAACTTTGTAGATGTACGGCGTTTCATCTCGGTCATGCACGCGGCAATATTCCGTTCCCTGACGTCATATCGGTCGGTGACGTTACATGCGTTCTGTGACGTTATGTAGGTCACTGCCGTCCGATCCCTTACTGACGTTATTTCGTTCGGCTACGTTACATCTATCACTGACGTCATATAGGGTCGGTGAAGTTAGATTTGTCCCTGACGTTATGTTGGTTGGTGTCGTTACATCGGTCGGTTACTTTACATCCGTCCCCTTGTTGCATCGCTTAGTGACGTCACTATTTTAGGTGACTATTGACCAACACACTTTCTACAAACAAGCTCGCGTTTGCCCAGCGGGTGAGGGCACTGCGCACGCGCAGAAACCAGATTCGCCCGAGGTGAAGGATTTGCGCTTGCGAAGTGTCCACAGCAGTGACACCGCATCGGCATAACTTCCGAGAGTTGCGTTTGTCTATATCTGTTCGTTATGTCATTTAAAGGGACCATGAAATGACCTTTTTACTTTTGCCAAATAACTTGTACATTAAACCTTCAATGTTCACTGAATGTCGAACAGGCATCTGTTTTCGTTTCGCGTTATTAACTTCTACACAAACAATAAAGAAATATCGACTTTTTCTTCCTCACCGACCCACCGCAAAACTAGCTGCGGCGTAATTTTGACGGTCGTGACGACCGCTGGCATCGGCACCGGAAGTTCTCTCGGCAGTAGGAGAATGGGAGCGTTAGCGGTAGCGAGTTGGCGGTGCGCGGGTATGTTTTACTGCGCTGATGATGCTGATGCCACCAACATTTTTTTCTGAATCGGCGCTTGTGATTGCCCGGATAGCCATAGAAACATCGCAGCTGAGCGAAATTCAATTAGATATGTTGCGCTGCATTGACAGCATGGGACTGGTCCAATACACCGGTATGCCTGTTGGGAAGTGCGGCGAGTCTTCCGGCGAAGACTCCAGTTCTTCATTGGAATCGGCGGAGGGCTTTTGGAACCTGCCCGCATTCACGCCGAACACTGTGAATGTGGCTGTAATCACGCTCGGTGTAAAAATTTTCTGAGGACACACGAATTACATTAGACCCGGGGTCCCTCAAACCGATGAGCCTGCACCAAAAGCTTTGACGTGGTTCATCGAGTGGCAAGCGGTGAAACTGCAATTGTTTCGTTTTAACCACCGGACTCCAGGAACTCCAATTCGGGCACTTTGGTACACTTTGCCTTTCGGCATAGCGACCGAGAGATCAATCACAAACAAAGTAAACACTACTTAAGTAGCCAGAAAATGAAAGTCTGCTCTGCGAAGAAAGTGCAACCAGGAGCCAACCCGTTCAGCAGGCGACGCTCGTAGGTTGACTGGGCAGGCGCAGTCGGGTCTTTCTCTTGCTTCGTTCACCACACGATGGATGGAGCTTTGCTCTGAGCAATATCAAATTCGGCAATTTTTGTCACATCTCTAATTAAGCTACAAAACGTAGGTCTGAATATTATTTAACAAAACTTTTAGGCAATATTCGCCGGCTATTTACTGTTTATGATCGTGGTGCTGCTGGGGTAGGCTCTCACCCCATAGGCCACGCAGTATTGGCTGACGTGCTGCGGTTCCGTAGATGCATCGCAGGGAAAAGGCAGATAGATTTCGAAGGAAAGAAGGTGTAAAAGAGTCTGGTTTTCTTTTAAACGTACTATAGCGAAGAATTTTTTGGCTCTCTGTTTTTGTGTTTTGGGTTTTTTTCACACCTTTCACGACGTGCGGTGGATGAAGCTCGATTTCAAAATCGTTTCATGGTCCCATTTACTACTCAGAATAACCCCCATCAAAATAAGTTTATTCCACGTTATATTCTCAGAATCGGGGTTGTAGTACCTACACCCCTTGTTCCATATAATACACCCCAAAATTTTAGTTCGACGTTCAGCGCATTGACGTAGAACGGAAGGTGCCGAATTTCACGAGCGGCTTGATAGCCGAGTGGCACAAGCTGTTAAAATAGGTAACGTAAGTTTTACTGTTTACAAAACTAAAAAAATAAATTATCCTTGTTTTTTGGCCCTTTTTCAAAACCAGTGTTTCCTCTTTTGTGGTCTGTTATAGGAAAATTAACTGTTTAATAAAATATGTTGCACCGTTAACAAGCCCCTCATAAAAGTTGGGGCCGTTAGTTCTTCGGCAGTGCGCTGTACGTCGAACGTAAGTATTGGAGTGCGTTAGATGGGATAAATGGGTGCAAGACAACACCCCTTTTTTAGAGTGTAAAAAGGAGGCCCTGTGGGAGCTTTTAAATTCCTAAGACATGTTTACTGACGAGCAGTTCTATAATCGCTTTCCTACTACGCAGTTCTCGATTTGTGAAACACGGACGAATGACGCGCTTGCGTTGATACAGATTGAGTGCTCTCTATCTACCACTCTGATAATTATACCTTCTGATTGCTGCCGTCGTTTTCTAGTGGGTCGTGAAACAACATCTGATTATGCACGGAACAGCTGTCCGCGGGATGTCAGAGAGCAAAAAGTGCGCGTGCATTTATGCAGTTTGCTCCATATTACCATTACGATAACCACATTCTTAGCTGCCCTCATCGTCCACTGAACACAGAAAAGCGTTTTGAGCTCCGCAGCAGCTCTGGCTGCAGAATATCAGTGCACGAGAGGTGCGGTCGCAATGACAAAGAGTGCTTCCCATTGGACATTCTAATAACCCCTTCTGCGCGCTGCCATCCTGAAACATGTTCTGAGCATACACATCAGCAGATTTCTGCTGCGGGAGATCACCGTACACTCTCTATTACTCGCGAATATCGTTTTGGTATCACGCACCGTAAAGGTGCATGACTACTTGAAATTCCAAATAAGGGTTAACCTTGCAGAAATTAGCAACCTACCTGTCTGGAAGACGAGAAGACAGCATGTCAAAACGGTTATAACCTGCATGTTCTTGAGCCCAAGTGCACTGGCCTCTTTCGCCACCACCTAAAAATAAAAGATTCAAGTGTGTACTTATCTAGCTACGATGTGATTACAGGGACGGTGCTGAGTTCCACAGTCCACATCGCATTTTTAAGCTTTATTAGTCCGCTCTCTCACTTTGCTTGCAAATCTGCTGAAGTTATTCGTCATAAATGGCTGACTGCAATTTTGCAGAGAAAGAACATACAGTGACTTGAAACACGAAATAATGAAGCACATAGGAACGGGCACACACAGACAGGACAGTTCTTTATATTAGCAACCGACATTTATGATGCCTCATCAATGGGTCATCGCTTCTCTAACCCAACCCTCAAAACAGAGGAAGAAAACCCGCGACAACAGAAAACAGATAAGGTAACACCGTTGGACTAAGAAAAAGAGAAAAAAAACATGATGCTCAAATTAAAAATAGAATTAAAAGAAGTAATTAAAAGAAACCTATGTCCCCTAGAAAAAAATACACCAAAAATAAAGTAAAAAATAAAAAAGGAATCTTAACTCCCATAGACAAAAGAAGAAAAACACCGCCAAAAAGAAAAGCACAACTTATAGAACCAACTTCACCTCACCGCTGCAACTCCTCTCAGAAACTTTACCTCTGCCTTGGTTAACCAGAGGGAGGGTGAGGAAAAGTTGAAATTGTTCCCGGCTTTCCTAAAGGACTCAATAATTTCTCGTCCTAGTCTGTCCTCTGTGTCTTCCAATGACTCGCATAGCTTGGAAGTCCGGCTCACATTTTGAACAGATGCGGATATGCTCCGCAATGGGGTGAAGGGAGTCACTGGACGCAACGGACACTTCGAGGAAGTGCTCCCGGAGGCGAGTGTTGAGGCACCTGCCAGTCTGTGCGACGTACCTATCCTCGCAAGTAGAGGGAGTACTGTACACAACCTTCTCGTTGCAGGGGACAAATGGATTGGTATGCTGGATGGAACAGACTTTAGAAGCCCTGTTGTCATTAACCTTTTGGCATAGTTGTTTAAGGCGTGTCTTGCGCGAAAATACAAGAGAAGTACCATACCGCGCTGCCATAGCCTTCAAATGGTGAGCGGTGTTGTGGACAAAGGGTATCATGACTACCTGATAAGTCCTCCTTCTGAGAGACCGAGAGCTCGCTAAACCTAAGATGAGATGAACGAGGGTGGTCGAAAAAAGATATTTAGGGTACTTAGCCTTGAGGGGGCGTTCTTGGTATGTCGACAACCTAAACTCAACAAGGTGGACACAGGACTTAGCACGGGAGGAGAACAAAAGGGACCGGACAGTTCCATGCTTGACCATTTTAGAATGCGAACTACAGAACGGGAGTACAGGTTTTTTGTAGCGTTGTTGTGGAGCCCAGAATAAACCAGAAGGTATGAGATGTAAACGAAGATCAAGGTACTGTAGACCTTCGTGCGTGGAATCTTCTCTTGTAAATATGAGACCTGACGAAGAGAAAACAAAGGCGTCCACAATACAACGAGAAGAAATCGAATTAGTGTGGATAATTAAGCAGTCACAAAACGGAAAACATAGCAATCCAGTGTAAAATTCTCAAGGCGTGCTTTGATCTCACGATCAACGTACAAGAGAAAAATCTCGCTCCGCATTGGCGCGAGACAAGACCCAATGCAAACGCCTTTCTTTTGCCGGAAAACTTTTCCCTCGTGCTCAACAAGCGTTGATTGAAGGTAAAGGGCCAGAAGACCTATGAAGCTTCTCTCAAGAATTCCAGAGAAGCTTTGAAATGTGCAGGTGCCATGCTCATGGATGGCATTTGAGACTCATTACATAAGGAAGGAAGGATCTAAACGATAATAAAGCTCCTCAATGCCTAGCGAAAACATTGAGTACGATATAGGAGTCAAATGGAGGAAACGGACACCAGAAATTAATTCTAAAGAATCAGCAACACGGAAAGGTTGGGAGAGGCTAAATGACGAAAGATGATTTTGCAAGTACCTAGCCAGGGGTTTCTGCCAGCAAACTTTGTCGGAGATGACGCTCCTTAGAAGGACACCGTCTTTGTGCATCTTCGCTGTAGAAAATGACTTGAGGTCCAGCTTCGCTGGAACCACAATCGCCTCCTTAAGGGCAAGTAGATTCAGGTTTTTTGCTTGTGATCAGAGAGGAACTTGAAGAACTGTTCTTGAGTGAAACAAAATTCTTCTCTACGGCCTTGTCAACTTTTTCTGCAAAAGAACCACCATTCAAAACGACAAAAACGTCAGTTTTTGTTGTCTTGGATGAGGGCTTTTTTGTCCAACGTAGTCCAACTGTGTTACCTTCTCTGGTATCGCGGATTTTCTTCTTCTGTTCCGAGGGTTGGGTTGAAAAGCACTGACACATTGATGAGGCATCATAAATGTCGGTCGCTAATTGAAGGAACTGTCTTGTCTGTGTGTGTCCTTTCCTATGTGTTTTAGTCTTTCGTGTTTCAAGTCATTTGTGCCAACCTGCTCTGTGTTCTTGTTCTTAGAACATAGAGACTTTCTTCTAAATTCTTCCTTCTCTCCGACATCAATTACGTGCCCTGGTGCGCATATCCAAATACAATTACTTCAATATCAAAATGCACAACTTCCTCAAAGAAAATCCCAGAAAATTTTGGGCGCATTTCACTATAAAGAGCGTAACAAGTAAAGATAATTTTGATAACGGGCTGACGCTTGTCGATGAACGGTGCATCGCTAAAGAGTTTAATAATTTCGTTTCATCTGTGTAGACTCTTGATAACTCTTTCTTGCCATCATTCAGTTAGGACAGTTATGGAATCAGCGACTTAGTAGTCATTACAGAAGAGATTTTCGATAGCCTTCTACGGTTCGACACTAGAAAGTCGTGTGGACAGGATGGAATTCCTAACGCTTTCCTTAAAAAGTGCAACGAATGGTGGTCCAAGTTCCTTTATGTTATTTATTCTTGCAGTTTGAGAACGGATCAGGTGCCACAAGATTGAAAGTAGCCGAAGTAGTAGCTATATATATATATAAGAGTACTGAGAAAAAGAGCGTTTTCAATTATAGACCTGTATCATTGTTGACTACATGTAATAAGGTTCTTGAACATTTTATTTGCAAGCATATCATAACTTTTCTAGAATCCACATCGTTTCTAATAGGTGAACAACACGGGTTTCGTGGAGGGTGCTCGATCAGCGACACAACTTCTTCACACGGTTCATAAGTTTCGTGCAGTAATCGATAATGATGGTAGGGTTGACGCGATTTTCTTAGATCTCGCAAAGACATTCCACAGGCTTCCCCATCGCAAGTTACTACATAAGCTGAACCAGTTACTAGATAAAAACAACCTCTTGGCGTGGTTAGACTTTTACCTTACCAACCGTAAACAGTTCGGGCCCATGAACAATGCAGAATCCAGTGAATTACCTGTGCTATCTGGAGTGCCCCAGGGATTGGAACTCGGTCCATTGCTGTTTTTAGTTTTTATCAGCGATCTGATGAAAGGTAAACCCTCGATACAGTGTCGTTTTTTTGCAGATGACTGTATATTGCTTTCCAAAATAGATTGCGTTCCTGACCAAAGATGTTTTGATGATAGCCTTATAATTATTTCTTTGTGGCATCAAAAATGGGTAAAAGACTTGAACGTTAAGAAATGCGCGCGAATGACACTAACGCTGAAGAATTTACCGCTTTTTACCCCTATACTATCAACTCCAATGCGTCGCCAGTGGTCTACGACTACAAGTATGTAGGTGTCACAATTACCTCTAACTTAAGCTGGTCCCTTCACATTGGGCAGGTTCTTGCCAACACGTCTAGAAAGCTGTGGTCACTGCGGTGGACTATGATTCACTGCACTCCTGAAACGGAGCTGACAGAGTAAAAAACTATAATTCGTTCTCTATTAGAATATGCTGACATATTATGAGACCCGCATTCACAATCGTATATAAACCAGTTTTTCCGCTAAATGTGGAGGGAAATGTCTCCACTAACTTTTGTGGGGAATTTTTCCGCTAAATCTAACGGAGAATTTTTTCCACTAGATTTTGCGGGTAATTTTTTCCGCTAAATTTTGCGGGGAAATTTTTCAGCTTAATTTAGCTGAGAAATTTTGCCGCTAAATTTATCGCGGAATTTTGTCGCTAAGTTTAGCGGGGAATTATTTCGCTATATTTAGCTGGGAATTTTTTCGCTATATTTAGCGGGGCAGTTTTTCGCTAAATTTAGAGGTGAATTTTTTTCCGCTAAATTTAGCGTTTAATTTTTTTTCCGTTTAATTTATCGGGGAATGTTTTTCGCTATATTTAGCGGGGAATTTTTCTTTGCTAAATTCAGTGGGTAAATTTTTTTTCCTAAATTTAGAGGCGAACTTTTCCACTAAAATTAGCGGGGAATTTTCCCGCTAAATCAAGCGGGGAATTTTTTCTACTAAATTTAGCGTTAATTTTTCCGCTAAATTTATCGGGAAGTTTTTCAGCCGAATTTAGCGTAGAAATTTTTCCGCTAAATTTATTGTGGAATTTTTTCCCGCAAATCTAGGCGGAAATATCTTCCGCGTAATTTTGCGGCAAGTTATTCCGGTAAATTTGCGGGGAAATTTATTCATAACGCAACGCGCGGTGACGTTACGAGTAACGTCACTCGTGACCCTCGTGACGTCACACGTCACGTCACGTGTGACGTCATTATGGGAAACGTCCCATAATGCAAGACGCGGTGACGCCGACGCCGACGCCACTCAAGCCGGAAATGGGCGCCTATGGGCTGCGCTCTAAAATGGGCGACGGACGCTGCGACGGGGAGGAGGGGCATTGCGCCACGTCCGGCCTTTAGCTTGGGTTGCCGAGGAAACCGTCGAGCGATGCCTGTTTTCATCACTTATCTGTTTGGCTGGTAAAGAGGAGCTCCGGCGAAATGTTGAGTCACTGATTTGCCTTAGAATTGATTCAACACATTACTGTAGACGCATCTCTACTAGTAACGCAGATGACAACCCACAATACATTTTTTACCTGTGCAAAGATATTGAATTTTTTACATATTTATTTTTAAATATACGATGAAGGGCTCTTTTGCCAACACCAAGAACGTTACGTCAAATGTGACTTGGGCCACATTTGGGCAATACGCCTTTTTCACGAATGTTTACAAGAAGTTGGATGGTGTGAAATGAATGTCGGGGAACTATACAATAGCAAGAAGAAAAAAAAACCGAACAAGTTTGTAAATTTAGACTTTCTTCTCGACTTGGAAGTTACGCAGCATGTGACGTCGCCACACTGGAGAGAGTGCGTAAAATGTACTTTTCGCGTAACTTCTTTTGTACTTTTTGATAGATATTAGAATTCAAAGATATTGAATATCCTTCCGTGAATAGTAAAGCCACAGAATTCCTAAAATGCGCGTCTCTAAAATTCGCCGGGCGTCTTTTAAAGAGTGAAACAGAAAGGAGCCAGAATTTTGTCGCGTCGCGACCCCAAGCGGTGTGATCATAGCGATCCCCGTGGATATTATGATGCGCTCAAATCAAAACTACCCACAGAAGGGCCAACACCTATGTACCAGAATTCTGTTGTCCTCACAATGAGTTCTAACGAAAGACACTGACTCGACACGAGTGCTGCGTCATCGTCCGGCTGGGCCTCGTGCAGCGGAGTACCAACTTGTTTTTGAGTGGGGGGGGGACAAACCAGACCCCCCCCTCCCCCAGGGCCGGGGGTGGTGCCCTTGGTGTCCCTCGGGCGCCGCCGGCCAGTGTTTGCCCAGCCCAGTGGAGGCTGTTTCAGGGGGAGGGGGGGCAAAACACGTGCCTTGCCCCCCCCCACTCTGAGAGCTGGGGGGGGGGCGAGCGCTCCCTTTGCCACCCCGGTTGGTACGCCCATGGCCTCGGGTCAAATAAACGCGTCGAAGGAAACTCGGCATTGGATTCGGGGTTCAATCTGTGAGTTGACACCACCCGACTGCGATGACGTACCACGGAGGACGATGCGGTTCTTCGCCCGCCTCGTTTATCATAGGTGGCGTTGTTCCCAATGTGGAGATTGCCACGTTAATGTTAGTGTGCCGGTTGCTGTGTTTACGCCACATTAGTGCGATACTAAAGAAAACGTAACTCGTTACCAGTAACGTCGTTGCTAGTAACTCGTGCCTTGTAACATTGCGCACTCCTTATTTTCGGTACGAACTGAACACAGGACACACCAAACGCTGCCGCACCCTCACATCCAATTATCCAATACATGACCAGAGTGCATGCCCAGAGTATGGCAAATTTGGCTAATTGTCATGGCTGTTGCAAGATGGCGCGCATTTTGGAAAAAGGCATATTGTATTGCTTAGGTTGCTGAACGTATGTCTGATACCGAGCTACACGAGCGATCATTGGTCAGCTCTCTCTGTAGCAAACACCATACTGGAGAACAACACGAAAAATGAATAGCGGACGAAGAACAGGACCTTACAGAACAAAGGGTTGTCTTTCAACTGAATATTTATTTAGAAGACACAAAAACACATCAGTTCTTTTTCTATACAACGGACAGTTCTAAAGGAAAAGCAAGAACCAGTCAATACACTTTCTTTTTCCTTTTCTTGCTTTTTTTATTTTTATGTTTCTGCGGATTTGGTCCACAGAGGGTGCCTAAGGCAAAAGATTGAAGCTGTACGAGCACTTAGCCCCTTTCGGCGCACAGTGAATTAGATAAAACAGTACACTCAAGCAAAATACGTTCAACAGGGGTTATCAAATTTTATGCGGGGAAGCACCAACAATGGCATTCAACTGTGGAAGAAATTATAGAAACACAAAAATGCGCAGAACTAATTAAGATCCTCACAATCAAGAAAAACTCAATAAATGAAAAAAAAAGATTTCTGCAAATTTACGATAGCTTCTTGCTTCGCCAAGAGACCGAACGATCACCAATGCCCAAAAAGATATATAATTTCACCTATGATGTTAGAACACGTGCGTACAAGTAACGGAACAGATTCTTGGCAAACTTCCTTCAGTCGCCACGTGGTGTCCTGTCATGCTTCCACCTTGTCTTCCTCGGCAAGGTTGAACTCGCTAGTTCGCCTATGTCGGCGCCCTTTTAAGCGCGCACATCCTCAGGAACAGCTGCTCCTGTTCTCCAAGGCCGCCATTGGCTGAGTAATTAGTCTGATCATGTATTGGACACGAGGACTGGGCCAGTGTTCGAGTTGAACGCGGCTTAGCTCAGTTCGAAAACGAGTGTTACGTCACCTACAGGCGAGGACTCGGACCGAATCACACGTTTCGTGTTTAAGAAAGAACGATCGCCAAGGTTGCCTGATGTGGGTTATGAAAGTGATCTATTGTAACCTGCATCCTCGGCATGTATCACTTCTTCGCGTGGTTTGTATTCAATGAATTTTCGGTGACAACTGGCCGAATTTTCTCGTGAAGCTACCTTCCAATATTCTCTTTGTCTTATGGCTTCCATCCAGCGTCCAATTTTCTGAAAGTACTTCGGAGGAACGAATAATGAGCGCACCTGTGAGGGATTGTGCGAGTCAGGCGTGTTGTTCTCTTCGTGATACCAATAAAGCTTTGACGTACGTGCTATGTTGTATTATGCACATTTTATTTCCGGAAAATATAAACAAAAAATGCTATAGACTGGAGATTGGATAGGCGAGAGCAGCTAAGAAGCGCTTGCTCGCTGGCTGCCGCTGCGTAGCCTTCATAAATCCAGGTTATTTTATCACTCCGGGAGTTTGAATATGAATATATTGGTAACAGTTTTGCGGGATGCGCGGGACACGAAATTATTCGACGCATTCAATATTCAAGCAAATGGATATACGCTGCCAACTCACTCCAGCTAATGCGAACGAATCCTCCAGTGCTGTATCACGTTCGCATATTGTTTTAAAAGGCGACCGCGCTTTAAATTCAACAACAGACATTTTCGGAAACGTGTGGTTGCACACACCGTCTACTTGACGCATTGTGACGTTCCGATATAAGGATCGGTACGTTATCAAGGAGCCGAAGACAAAGTTCACACTGTTAATTTTTGTTTAAATTTATCCCCGCACATGTGCAGAAATCTCGATATTTTTTGTCACCTGTCAAACTTCGCGTTTTAAGTCGAAAAGTCAAACCAGGCGGGATTCCAACCTCGGGCAGGTTGGCGGCATCCCTACCATGAGCAACTTTTCCGGCCACCCTGACTGAAAATGTCTGCCCATGTGTTTATCCGAAGGAAAAGTCTACTAGTTTTGAAATACTGTAAATAAACGTGTTTATAGAACATACTTTACTGAGAAGAAAAAAGAATCAGGTGTTCCCTGCCAAGTGCAAGACACACGAGCAAGAAAAGTGGGCGACGGCAGGTGCGACGTGGCGGCGCGGCATATCGCCACTTCAGCGCGTCAGTTCTGGTTGTGGTGGAAACCGTCGAGCAATGCCCGTTTCACCGCTGATCTGTTCGGCTGTTAAACCGGATCTCTGAAATCAGATTTTGTGATATTAATACGCAGAGAAGCCAGAAAGCAAGCGAAACGGCATATTATTAACCTAATTTTGTTTTCGCTTTATGTTTCATACGTTTCGTGCTCCCAACGATAAGCGGAAGTGAATGACTCCGGGATATACCGAGCGTCCGAGTAGGCCCGGTTGAACTACTCTGCTCGTCCCTCCTCGTGTATTAGAACCTTTCTACAAGCGCGCACCACTCGCGGGCTGCTGCTTTAATTATCCAGAGTCCGCCATTGTTTCAGCACGTATACTCTGAACATCATTCAATCCAGAGCTTTCGCGCACTCTCATTTCCCCCTTGCCCTCGTTTTCTCTTCGTATACGCCTTCAAAATAAGGTACTTATTTTCTTAAAATAACAACAGCGAACTGGTTAAGCGGACCATGTGACGTAGTTTTACCTATGGTAACGTGGTGACAGAACTCTTCGTCAAGAAAGAGTGTCGGGTTTCCTCTCAAATCTCAAAACATTTGTAGTGAACCTAATTAACGATTGTGATAAGTTTCAAGGAGCTAATGTTTGGTTCATTAAACTTTTAGGCTAATGTTTTCGTGTATTTGTTTGTTTTGTTTTTTGCGAAAATGGCGGTTGCATGTTACAAAATCAAGCGGAAATAGAGAATACCTCTGTGTTCCACAAGGAGGTCTCCACATGGGTCTGCCCCATCCATCACCGCTCGTGGCACGCGTCCAGGATCGCGACTGGCGACAGCATGACACTGGTATGACGTCATCAGGCGGATATCTAGAGACGAACTTTTGTACGCCGGAAACTCACCAGTCGGAGACGTCTTCCAGGCATCATAGCGGTACCAGAGCCGGCGTCACACTGCTCATACATCATACGAATGACAGTCTGCGAACACGAGTCACCGCAATATCCGTGGTTCGAACGCCGCGTGTCAAGTTTTCTTCTTGAATTCGGTTCTCTGCGGTAGATCAAGTGAAAGAGCGCACCCTCAAAACAAGCACTCGAAAGTTTTTATGCACACAAAAGAAAGAGCCGCTTACAGCGCTGTGTTAGTGCCTGTTTCTTTGTGTGCGTGAAAACTTTCGAGTGCTGTTTTGAGGTGCGCTGTTTCCCTGCCAGTCATGAACAACCAACTCGCCCGAACCTCCGTTTCTCTACGGCATTCGAAGCACGGACCTCGCGGTGACTCGCGTTCAAACCTCTATGCAGATTCTATTTCTGGTACGATGCAGGTGCCTCAATGTAATTCTGTTTAGGGTGATGTCACCTAGGGTGCCTTCATGTGCGCTTTGCTTGAGGTGGAGACATCTGGCCATTTTGTTCCACACTTTTATTTTCCTTTTTGTTCAGAAGCGCGTGAAACAGCGTATCTCCTGCACGCGTTTGTGGCGCTGACTGTGCTATGGCGACATTTTGTTTCGTCGATTTCTTTGTATTTTCTCCGTGAGCGCGTGCTGTCGGCATCGGGTACTACAAAGGGTGGCATCACCCATAACAGAGAGGACATTGAGGCACCCTAATGCCACCCTTTGTAGAATCTCGATGCCGACAGCACGCGCTCACGGAAAAAATACAAAAAATCGACGAAAAAAAATGTCGCCATAGCAGAGTCATCGACACAAACGCTTGCAGGGACACCCTGTTTCACGCGCTTCTGAAAGAAATAAGAAAAATAAACGTGCGGAACAAAGAAGGCGAGATCCCACCTCGCTAAGCCAAGCGCACTTGAAGGCACCCTAGTAGGATGTGTATAATGCCCGAGTCCAACTAGAGCGACCAACAAAAACAACAGACATCACAAAGCTTAAACACGCGCAGCAGGCACGGGATGGTACATTTGGCAGGCTCGAAGTTTTTCGTGCTTACTTCACGAGCACCGAAAGACTGCGAGCCTCTCAAAGGTACCGTCGTGTGCAGGCTGCTCGCGTTTAAGGCTGTTTCTGTTCGTCGCCCTAGTGGGGATAAAGCCCGAGTCTTATTAGAGTGACAAACAGAAACAACCAACAGCGATTAGGCTCAAACCAGAATTTTTTTGAGGTTTGACAGACTTTGTAGAATAAAGCAGGCGATGCTCAAGCTCGATCCTCATGCACGCGAGGATATCTGCAGGGCTTGCAATTACTCGTACTAACTTCACGAGCACCGAACGACTAAACTCCTGCCAAAAGTACCATCGCGAGCATGTTGCTTATGTTGGAGGCTTGTCTGTGTCAGTTGTCTTTTGTTTGTCACTCTAGTGGGACTGGGACATATACATTGTTTTTGCCATGAGGCTTATGAATTTAATAGGACCGTCGTAAAGCGGTGAGTTTACTTGCTTTTGCTTGGTTGCTTTTATTTTTTTCTGCTTGTTTGTGTTTGCTTGTGCTTGCTTCTACTTGCTTTTGCTTGCTTTTGCCTGCTTTTGCCTGCTTTTGCGTCCTTCTGCTTGCTTCTGATTGAATTTGTTTGCTTCTGCTTCATTGATTATGCTTGCTTACTTGCTTGCTTGTGTTTGTTTGTGCTTGCTTGCTTGCGCTTCCGTGTGCTTGCTTGCTTGAGTCTTTGGCAAGTCCATCGTCAAAGGGGAGATGAGGGTCAAACAGAAAAACACTATATTGGATTCACCATCATTTCATTATTCGGCTGCTGCACGTCGCCTTCGGTTGCCTGGAGGGAAGTACTCCTGGTTGTCCTCTTCAACCTGTCAGCCTACCTGCCAGGCGGCCCGTTCCTGTGGGCTCCCCTCAGAGGTTCTCCTCGTGGCCTCCTGGCCGGGTCGTCTTCAGGTGGCGGCAAAGGCAAGACGTAGTATAGTTGATCTGTGATTTCTGCAGGTAGGCATGGCTCGACCTGCGTGTACCAGACCGTCCCTCTAAAAATACGTTACCTTACTATGGGCTCCTCAGTCGGCAGCGGCAGCAGCACTTTGACGCGTCACCTAGATAGTTTGATCACCCTTTTCTGGACTGGACTTGGCGGTCGGTGCGAACCTATCTACGCGGGAACGTGATCGTCCTCGTCTGGCTACTCATCATCGGCAAGTAGGACCGCCTTCAGGCGCGCAAACCACGACCAGGCCACGTGGCAGTAAAGTCACGACCGTTCCTTTAAAAGACGTTACCTTACTACGGGCTCCTCAGTCGGCAGCGGCAGCAGCACTTTGACGCGTCACCTAAAAAGTTTGTTCGCCCTATCTAGACTGGGCTTGGCGGCCGGTGCGAACCTATCAACGCGGGAACGTGATCATCCTCGTCTGGCTCGTCATCATCGGCAAGGGGACCGCCTTCGGGCGGCGAACCACGACCGGGCCACGTGGCAGTAACGTCATGACCGTCCCTTTAAAAGACGTTACCTTACTACGGGCTCCTCAGTGCCAGCGGCAGCAGAACTTTGGCGCGTCGCCCAAAAGTTTGTTCGCCCTTTCTAGACTGGACTTGGCGGCCGTTACAAATCTCTCTACGCGGGAACGTGATCATCCTCGTCCGCCTCGTCGTCATCGGCAAGGGGACCGCCTTCTGGCGGCGAACCACGACCAGGCCACGTGGCCGTAACGTCACGAGCGTCCCTGTAAAAGACGTTACCTACAACGGGCTCCTCAGTCGGCAGCGGCAGCAATACTTTAACGCGTCACCTAAAAAGCTTGTTTGCCCTTTCTGAGACTGGACTTGGCGGCCGGTGCGAACATATCTACGTGGGAACTGATCATCCTCGTCTCGCTTGTCATCATCGGCAAGGCGACCGCCTTCTGGCAGCGAACCACGACCAGGCCACGAGGCAGTAACGTCACGTCCGTCCCTTTAAAAGACTTTACCACACTACGCAGTCCTCAGTCGGCAGCGGAAGCAGAACTTTGACGCGTCACCTAAAAATTGTGTTCGCCCTTTCTAGACTGGACTTGGCGGCCGGTGGGAATCCCATCACGTGTCGTGGTTCGCCGCCTTCTGGCGGCGAACCACGACCAGGCCAGGTGGCATAACGTCACGACTGTCCCTTTAGAAGACGTTACCTCAACTACGGGCTCCTCAGT
>JAZHYW010037347.1:0-23146 GCA_037355805.1 Ixodes ricinus
TAGGTGACGCGTCAAAAAGTGCCGCTGCCGCCGCCGGACTGTAAAATTTTAACAGGGCTATGCTCAAACACAAGCATCATGCAAGCGGAGCGTATCTCTGCCAGGCTTGCAATCACTCATGCGTTTACTTACCACGAGCACCGAACAACTAAACGCCTGCCAAAGCGTACCATCGCGAGCATGCGCTGCATGCGTTTGAGGCTTGTCGCTGTCGTTTGTTTCTGTTTGTCGCTTTTAGGTGGGACTCGGGCATATGGGTCACATCATTGCAGTGGTCACTAATCTTGGTACTTCACGAAGAAGTCGGCGAGAAATCCGACGGACGTGATTGGCTAACGCCTCACTTGTCATTGGCGCCGACAATCGCAGCCTCCGGATTTCTCGTCGACTTTTTCGCCACGTAGTCCCGGGATTAGGGCCCAACAATATTAAGATCGAAACGTATCTTGCGTTGCTCATGCATCGCATAACTCCCGCCTGCTCTCTCTCCAGCTACCGTCACTAAATATGTAGAATAAAAATCCCCGTTTCAGCTTAAGTCCAGACGTCGCCGATGCTACAAGCGCCAGCTCCTGGCTTTCAGCGCCCTGCCAAGCACGCGAGCTCGTGTTGTGCCAGCACATGTTCACATGCTCCCGCTCGTAGCATCAGCTGCGTCTTGGACTTAAGTTGAAACAGAAAGTTATTTTATAGAGTGCTGTATATGTTCCGCTTGTAAAGCAGAATATCGCAACGCTCTCAAACGTTCTACTTGAAGTCTTGCGGAAGGAGTGCAGGTAGCTCTTGCAAGGGATGCGACGGGCGCGACGATATAAGCGGCGATTTGCGCGCATGCGCGTGGTTGCTTCGCGTATGCGCCTCGGACATCTCTCGGATGTCTCGAGCGGCGAGCAAGGGCTTGGTCGTCCTGGTTGTCATGTCTTCTGCTTGCTCATGGCCGCTTTGAAACTGCGCTCGTGTTATAAAAATAGCGCAATTGCAAAAATCTAAGTGGACCGCAGAACAGTTCAGTGCAAGGTCTGTGCATTTTCGCTAGCGCCGAGCAAAATGTATGTCCAACCCCAAACCCGACGCTCCTCAAGTGCGACTTCCCCGCAACCGAGAAAGATAAATCTGGCGAATGTGAGCACTTCCTCCGCCAATGAGGGCTTGGCGCTGAAGGAAAATGAAGGCAATGCTTTGCCATTCTTGCTAACCCTGGCCGTCACCCAAGATGAGCGCCACTAGGCTCAATACCGCTTATTGCGGCCGCCTTTGGGTACTTTCGTTTCTGCCGTCAAGAAGAAATACTCGATGTACCGTGCCCAGCAGAGCTTAAACCAGAATTCGAGTCGCCCTGATATGTGCAATGAAGACTCTCTGGCTAAAGCGGCCAAGAAATAAATTTTTTCAGCTGGGATAGCTGGTTTTAGGTTGGGATTTCACTAATCGTAAATCGTTTGTAGGACCAAGACAAAGAGGGTAGTAAGTCAAAAGCCTGCTTTTCTGCGAGAAAATCTGAAGATATAGCGGAGTATTTCGTACTTCCTTTCCTTCGAAAGCTCTCCGCCTTCTTCACTGCGATACATCCGCAGTAAAGCGTACTAGAAAGGGAGGTAGGTCAAAGCGCGTCCCTTTCTCCTAGGGCAGTGCGGTCCCTCCGCGCGTTGATGCTACTACGGGTAAATTTGGCGCTGTACCTAAGGGCGCCGTAAGCAGTTAGAGATGCTCCGTGGTAGGGTGTGCTAGAAGATCTTATTCCTTCTAGCTTCAGGAGCCACCTTATCCGTGGCTCCTGAAGCTGTCAGTGTTACGGTCGCCTTGGTGTTTACTCGGCTTTATTGCTGTGGTATGCAATACCTTCCACATCGAAGAAGAAAACGCAACGATGTTTTGTGCAGGGATTCTATGGAGGATACAAGCCGTGCCGGGATAAGCCTCCCCTTTTGCAGCACCGAGAAACCCGACGCCTTTCAGAAGTGGTCCCTCGCAATCCCCAGAAGGACAAGCCTCTCGAGGAAAACTCCGCCGTATGCGAAAGGCATCTTGACGACATGTGGGTACATATGTGCACAGACTCGCGTTAATGGAGTGGAAAACACTGCGATTGGTAAAAAAGAAGAAGTACCGCGTTATTTATTTTTATATATTTCATACTGCCAGCCTTTGACTGGTTAAAATAGGGTTGGGTACATATCCAGGAAGAACAATTTGTAATGACAATGCAGACATTCATTTTGGACATCGACTTTGAGACAAGGTTTTCTTCAAAGAAAGATGCACTTGGACTATTACCATCTGTTGGAGCTTGGAGGCCAGATTTTGTAATAATATGTAGATGTAACAAAAAAAGAAGGGAGTTTAAAGACATCCGTGAAGTATTGGTTAGGATCAATATGGCTGATATATTTATGTCTAATATTTCTATGGATCAAACTTTTTGTATATTTCTCATTGTTAATTTTCTTGACAATATTAATAATTTAAAATAATAATCTTAACCAATTTATTAGCATATACCTCTGTACTGTGAAAAAGCCAGCTCGATTTTGACATTCATGTGACAGGTGTGATTGATCTGTTGTCAATAAAATAAATCAAAGTTCCTTGTTTTGTGTTCTCTGAAGTTTTTTTTTATTTTGCTGTGTCTTGTGTTCCCTCACTGGGCAGGCAAAATCCATAACAACCTAAATAAAACTTTTAAATGTATTATTTTTTACCTGAGTGATGCGTCTCTTAAGGTACTTGGTAGTGTCCAAAGGCGTTGCATGGCCCTTTTGCATATTTGATGTACTTCTAGACTCCACCAGAGACTTGGACGAAACAATATTCCGAGGTACTTATATTTAGCTATTTTGTAAGAAGATCATCTCCAATGCGATAATAAAAGCTCAGAAGGCGTAACTTTTAGTCATTTTCATGTAAACAGTCTTATTAGTGTTCAATGTCATTTGCCAATCATCACACCATGTTTTAATTTCTTGCAATCGCCCATTCAATATTACTCGGTCAGAACCATTAGTGATTCCACTCACATTACTTTGTCATCTGCGAAGTGCTTAATACAAACAGTCTCTTCAAAATGTGTACCCATAATAATATAATAAATAAAATAAACAGTTCAGGCCCACGACAAGAACCCTGAGGAACCACGAAAAACACTGTAGAATGTCAAGAATTGCATCCTTAAATTGTATCATTTGCTCTCTTTTGTAAATATGTCCTGATATCCACCGAATTATAAGGCTTTTTTGAAGGATAATGCTAAGTTTATAGTAAGTTTCTGATGCGATACCCAACCAAAGGCTTTGAAAATGTTTTAAATGATACGTCAGTCTGGCTCACTCTATCATGCAGTAGCTGGGTTCGTGGGTAACCTCAATGAGCTGCGTAACTGTCGAGTAACCTGGTCGAAACCGTGCTTGTTGTTACCAAATTTACAGTTGCTTTCAGAAAAGGCATTAAATGGTTAGCTATAATGTCTGCAAGCATTTTACATGACGTGCTTTTAATGATATAGGCATTAGTTTAGTATTAGCGACTTATTACCTTGTTTATGAACAGGACCTTTTTGCGCGCGCTTCCAATCCTTGGAATCTCACTGTTTTTAAGTGATCTCAAACACAAAATTTGTAGTTAACGGGACATCCATTCAAAATATATTTTTTGAAAACTAGTTCGGAATCCCGTCACTTCTGGGTGATTTTTCTGTGTGTAGGTGCAGTAACAGGTTGAAAATACGGGTTGACTGATTTCAATATTTTCAGCATCCTGCATATCCGAGTGACCGGAACGCGGGACGAAAACCGTCATCAGATGTTAAAAAAAGACTGGAAATATTAGTTTGAGGTTTCAGTCAAGTGTCGCTTTATCGATAATCGAAACACCATCAACAGCGAGCGTGGTAATGCTATCTTTTGTTGGTAAAAAATACCTAAAATAATGTTAGTGGTGCTGACGTCATAAACGTCGTTCGTTATCAGAGATTATCGTTATCGTTATCGATAACAAAGGCTGACGTCGTTCGTTATCGGAATTAACCAGACAAATCGCACCACCAACTAAGAACAGACATGCACCACCATCCACCGAATCAAGGAAGAGCTCTCAATCTGTCAATCCTCCCAGAAATTTAAAATGCGACACATCGTCGTGAATGCGCCCACCACATCCCAAGACGCAGATGTTTTCATTTCCCCTGGTAACACTGCTCCTTGGACCAGCGCCTGATAGGGCCGACCTTGAAATCACACAGGACAGAAGCGGAACTTTCTTTCCTTTTTTGTTCAACCAGCAACCACACGAAGGACTCACGGCTGCAACCACAGCTGACACAGCACGTCCGCCCTCAGTCGACCCCCCGGCCCGAGGAGGCAGAAGCTAGTATAACCTCCTCTCCCACCTTCACACCTCCTTTCCATGGGCAGAAGACCGAAATTCGCCCACTTGCAAGGCGCATACATCATACAAAAGCCAGTGTGCATCAGATTCAAACGCGAGTCACGGCGAGATCCATGCTCTCGAACGCCGCATAGCAACGGGTTTAAAAAGAAACTTGACACGCGGCATTCTAACCACGAATATTGCGGTGACTCATATCCTTCGAGACTCGTTTGCATGATGTATGAGCTCTGTCCCCGGCTATAGTGTGTGGCACGCTAGAGTGATCACACGAATGCATCAGTGTCGTCAGAGACCAGTTTCTGTCGAAAGCGACAGATGGGGGATTCGGGATTGTGATGCCTGAGTGGGCAGGGTAAGCTTTGGCATGGTGTTCTGCTGAGCCTAGATGCGTCAAAACCTACTGGTGTGGAACTCATCACCTGCCTACGCCCTCTCTTGTTTGTCACGCACGAACACTCTTCTGTCCCGCGCTTGTGTGAACTGTTTAATGGACGGTAAACACGTCAAAGTCACCGAGCAGCATTAACACAAATAATATGCGGTCAATGAGAAATTTCGCTTTTTATCCTATACAACGATATTATAGTTTACAGCCACTGTCGTACGTTTGTAACCATTTTTATGTTTGTAACTTGTGCAACGGGAACTTAATGTGTTTCCCTTTTAAACAATCCGTTAGATACTTCATTAGATGACCCGTGTGGTGTGTTTTTTAGAAGCGAGCATTTATGCCATAATTATAGCATCTAGTTGAAACGTTTTACATTATCTTGGTAAGCAGGATACTTATTTACTTTTAAACATGTTGAAAACTGCGCTGGAGAAGTCGCGAGATGCAAGTGCGTGGTTTTCGTCAGGGAAATTTGGTTTTTCGCCTGTTGCGAGAAAAAGTGGTCGGAAACATTGCATCAACAAGCATTGCGTCTGAAACCAACATTAAAATCATATATTAAATTAGATTCGAGTACTTCATATCTAATTAAAATAAAAAATAAATATTACTTTCATGCTGACTCTACCCGTTATTAAGTAATTTTGGAAGGCCAAATATGTAGCGTCTATCCTAGAGGTTGCGTGCTGTTTTTTTTTTCGTTTTTCTTCTTCATTGTCTCAAGTTAGGTTATCGTGATTATTTACGAGCTTTCTATACGATTTCCTTATCTAGCGTCTAGCCATTTAATAATGTTCATTTTATATTTCTGTGTTTTAGAATTACTATTATTTTGGTGGTTAATTACCGAGAGGTTTCCATTAACACAAACTGAAATCTTCCAAGCTTTTTGGGGGATAATAGAAAAACCAGACCGATCAGAATGACTGGGTCTTCTCGAGTTTTGTAAGTTTCGCAAGTGGTTTAAAAAACATTAATTGTAAGACAGAGACAAACCAGTTCCAATGAAAATTCAAACGTGCTACTGATGATAACAATATCGCACACTCCCTTTGTTCTACCACTGCCGATGTCATGTTACGTGGGAGGGACATAACGAGCGCGGTCACTCGAAAACAGCCAAGTGCACCGAGATGAGGACCCGACTAATGGTCTCGACGAGTAAGCAATCAGCAAGACACAACCAAGCCTCAGCGAAGATCTAATTACGGTTGCGCAGAGCTCCTCTCGCCCACAGCCGAAGTAGCTAACTGCCTTCTTTCGCAGGTCGGATTAATAAGCCGGTAGTAGATCAGGCCGATAAAGAAAGCCGTTTTGGTGATCCAAGGTTCCTATTTGCTTTACAGTAGCCAACTATTTCTTTCTTCTTGATAATAGGGAAGATAGTTTGTGTTTGTTGCATGTCTGAAGTTGCTGTGAGATTCTCGCGAGAGATATAGTTAGAAATTACTTGTTCTGAGGTCGCTGGGTACTTTTAAGAGTTCTATTTCTCGAGCTTCCGCCCCTTCCCCTTGCACACATACACACACTGTGAGACTAGGGTATCACCTTCCTGCTACCGAAATGCGGCACGAGGGGCGGCGGCGGGGAGGGTAGGGGGGGGAAGGAAGGGAAGTATAGAGGAAATCCGAGAGTATTAACCCGCACCACGAACCGAGGCTCTGTTGACACATTTAATATCCTGTGCTGTTAAACACCTCCAGGTGTATTGCAGCAACTAAACTCAAATGACTTTTCGCCCGATGATATACTGTAAAACCCTTCATTTCCGCGGCCCCTATTATTCGCAATTCGGTCGCAGAGGACATAATCGCGGCCACTAAATTTTCACGATCCTAGACGCTCGTATTGAGACTCTTAAAAGGGCTCTGCAGGACTTTTTTACTGGTTCTTAATTGCACCAACCTGAGTGCACTGAACGTAGTAGCCAATGAAACTTTTATTTTCTTAAATTTCCTTTATTTTAAAAGCTACGGCGAATTAAAATTACAAAAGCAAGCAAAAAATAACTTCCTTCCTGACGCCCTTGGTTGCCTTGAGTGGCCGTGAACTAGGAGAGGTGATGAGCTCAGCGAGCGCTCAGAGCTGCCACTCCGTGTCGACAGCTCAAAAGGGCGCACTAATGCCTGTTCTGAATAGACTCGGGCAGCCAGGGTGGCTCACTTGTATTTTCTGCGCGATTAAACATTATCGACATGACACTTCATTGGCCACCAACGACAGCAAACATGGGGTAAGATCCGGTTCAGAACGGGAGCCACTTGCGCTGCCATACCTTAAACGGCCATAAGCAAGCGAAACCTGCTCGCCGACGCGCGAAGCCTTCAGAACGCTCTGAACCGGTCGGATACTCGATCCGTTTACGACCGCAGCGCCTGCCGCTACATCCGGGACCTTCTACGCACACTGCCCGTCGGTGTCTGATCCCGCTGAGACCTTTCTGAGTATGCGCCGCCTTTTCCACCGTTGCTGACGGGTATGTCGACGATCATTTCTTGTTTCCGTAGTTTATAAACTGCATTTGTTTCTTTCTGGTCTAAGATAACTGAACAAACACTAGCAGACATAATTGAGATGATTCGCGCCGATATATTTTTATTTTGACTACAAAGAGCTTGAGTGGCTCTGACCAGTAGTAAGCGCTAGCTTACTACTGGTCAGAGCCGCTTCATCTTTAGTCGTCTGACATCTTTGGTCCTGTGCACAGGACCAAAGACGTCACATTTTCGCCTTTCGGTACCGCGGGTTCCCCCGTAGGTGGGGAGGTTTCCGCGTCGTCCGGTTAAATATGACTCACTGATATTTAGTTATCTCTCTGTGCCACTGGCTTGCCGAACCCTAAGAGACGTGGAAACCGCGAAAATGTGGAGGCCTTACATATGATCGCAGGGCCCCCTTTAATGACCAGAATTTTCACGTACCTTCAATTTCGCAATTTTTCAATTCGCGATATTCACGAAAAGTAATGGCTCGCAAACATTAAGGGCTACAATATCTTTTTGTATGCCAAGTATGTTATTAAATGTGTCGAAGTTGAAAACATAAAACTCGACTGCAGCAGAACTCAATGCATGAAATGGAAATAAGAAGCGGCAAATCTTTTCGGTTTATTATTTCCCGTCAACGCTAGCTATTATCAACATGGTCCTACACAAAATGTTTACGATTATGCTCTTTTCGACCGTTGTGAGTTGCAGTTTTTGCCTTCTGTGGCTGTCTTCACTAAAAAGTCCACAGCAACCCTTTCAGCTCTGACACAGCGGTTTGAAAATTATTACAATATTTATATTTAAACTTTTCGCGAGCAATGTTTTTACAAAATATTGCCACCAGAGGGGGCGGGGGGGGGAGCACAACGGGTATGCCTGTCGGTTCTCCTGCAAGAATAACGCTCCCTTCCCGCAATGCTTGGATAGCAAATCGCGTACCATTGCGATTCACACGATTACTAGCGACCTCCACGCTTTCCCGTTCCCTGTTTCTCGACAGCAACATTAGTTGCCGAGTGAATTTCCAACATTGTGAAATGCGGGACATTTTGAAGATTTGTGAATTTCTTACGGGACGCGGGACACGAAACCTCAATACGGGACAGTCCCGCGAGTCGCGAGACGGGTGATCACCCTATCTGAGACAGTGCTACCGTATCCTAGAGAATGTTCATTTTTATTAATAAACAGTATGTTTATAGACAGCTCACTTGCAAATAAAATACGGTACACTTTATCTGTGAAGTGTAAACCTTTTGATGCATTTGAGCATATCAGAGAAACCTGCTGTATGCTGGTGGTCCTCGTTCCTTTGTCGGTGAATAGTTTTCCATTTGCACAATGGGTCTTCCCGGGAGAGTGTTTTATATATTGATTCTAATAGTAAGTTAGCATGATCTAAATATGAAACTTGGGATAGTCTCCCGGTTCTTTCTGGTGGACTTCAACATAAGTATTCATTTAATGCTTGAAAAATAACCCTCTTAAGTACCAACTATTGTTTTTAAAAAAGAAATGATATTGATTGGGGATCCTTAATAACCTAAAAACCTGCCAATCCTTAAAAGGCCTTTGTTGTTTGGTTACCATCAAGTGAAAGTATGCTTGGTAACAATTGTTTCTGTTAATGACGCCAAAGATATATATGTACTCGTGCGCTCGCATGCCTTGAGCGCTAAGAAAAGTTTATGCATGCACGGTTTTTATTTATTCTAGAATGGCGAGTAAAGTTGTCACCAAGCATGAGCATAGTTGGATTTTTGTTTCTTAATATTGTTGCTGGATACTTTTGTGTGAGGCGGAGAAGAATTTTTGAGAAAATATTCGGCCATTGAACCTTCATCGAATAACCAGCGCGCCAACTGCTTTATCTATCTTTGCTGCTTGTGGCATTTCCGCGATTTTATTCGAACTTAAACTCTAGTATTCGTTTTTAATCCTTGTAATGATAGCTATGTTACGCCCCCCTGCCCCATCTATCAAGGACGAAGAGCTAACGTCGAACCACTACGGGATCCGGCCGAAGATTCAGTGCCCACCACCATACCTAGAGGATACTGGCGTCGACTCCAACACGGATGAAGAGAAGCCCTACGTATGCTCTAGGGCAGGTCGACGAATCATCCAAACTGCAAGATTCCAGCGCATAGTTCCACCCCCTTCCAAGGTGAAGCGAGATGCCAAAATTTGTTTTGAAGAGCTTTAATAAAACCCCGAGCGGCATGCACAGCCAGTAGAGCGCGCGTTCGTTATTCAGCCAACCCGTGTTACTCGTTACTGCTCTGGCTTCCCGGTCTAAACAAAACCACGACAGCAGGGACATAGGTGACCGAGCGTAAGCAGTCAGCAGACGTGGCACTAAGAGGAGTACCCGGCTAATGGTCTTGCCGACTAAAAAGGCACAAGGGGCTCACCAGGCTGCACTAAGACACAATTACGGTTGCGCAAGAACTCCTCGCCTGGGCGACTTGAATTATTGCTGCTCTCTTTCATAAGTCGGGACTAATTTGTCAAAGATTTGATCAGGCAGAGTAAAGGAAGCTTATTTAGGGCTGGAAGTTTGGGGTTGCTTCGCAGACGGGGGCTACCGGCTTCCTTTGGATGTAAGGAACAAATTTGAAAGTCTGAAGTGCGAAGTTGCAGCCGGAATCTCGCCAGACATAAGGTTAAAATGAACTGTGCAAAGGCGCTGAATGCATTTGAAGATGCTCCGAATCTCAAGCTCGCAACACACGCACTGCGGCATATCGGAACCGTTTTGTGGAGAATGTCAACTTTTACTTATAAAAAGTAAATTTATAAACGGCTAACTTGCATATAATTTAGGATGCAATTTATCTGTAAAGGGTAAATCTGGTGATGCAGTTGAGGATATTAGAATACCTGCTATATGTTGGTTGTCCCTAGTGCCTTCGCCAGGTCGCTCGTTCATCATTGGGACCATGATATTTTCCGAAATAATATCGTATATCTTGATTTTAAGAACAAGTAAACCTGATTGAAATATGAATGTGTTCATTCCTTCCTGATTCCTTCGGGACAAAATTTGACGTAAGTACGCAGTGCGTCCTCGAATAATGAACTTTCAATTAAGAGGGCATGTTGTTCACGTGAAACGTATATGATTTGGAGACCTTTCATAATATAGAACGTTGTCATGCTCGAAAAGTCTTATTCGCCTGGTTACCTTAAATTGAAACCATGCTTTGAGACTAATAGCTACTGACAGTGAATCAAACCTTATGAGTACCCTCGCGCTCACAGATCTTGAACGCTGATAAAAGCTATGCACTCGCGGTCTTCACATCTTCTGCAATACAAGAAAAAAATTGTCGCCTAAAATACACATAACTTTTGTTTTGTTTTTGCTGGCGTCGTTATTGAGAATTAAAACGCAAACAAAAAACAAATTCGGATTCATGGTGGTCGTTTAAACTTCAACCACGATGAAAAACACTGTTTGCTGTCTCAATCTCGGCTGTTTGTGATTTTTGCAGATGTTCTTTAAATTTAGGCTCTCAATCCATTCACAATTCTTCTAATAACAGCTCGGTCACGTCCATTGATATTTCCACCCTTCCCAAGTTAGTATTGCTTGCTGCACTAAAAATTGTGAAAACAATTTTGATATTAACCTATAAAATTCTTATAACTCATTTAACGGCGGCATAGTAGACTACATTAATTACCTAAATTTATGCGTTATCTGGCGATCAGTGTTTGCGAAATCGCATGTCTCCTCCGTTGCGTCGAAAAATGTCGACATGCACTTACCCTTCAGTGCCGAAATAAAAAAACTCGGCACTCATACTGAGGGTCGCTTAGATGAAAATTGCACTTAGAATTGACACTGCGCCTACTGTGGCCTCATTTGTTATTCTTAAAAGTCTGAAGGTGTTTGAAAACGGTTCACGGGAAGGAATGCCTTATCTATCGTTCCTCCCGCGCCCAATTATTAGCTCCAGCTCATCCGCTCGGGTCTGAATCAGCCATTGGTTCATGTCGGCCCGTTTGAAAAATTATGCTCCAGCATACAAGAAATAAAGAAAAAAGCCTTGAACATTTCTGATTTTTTTAGGCGCAAATGATCAAATTATGGATGTCGTTGGTGCATTTCTGCACAGCCCATCGAGAACATGCGATGTGAACTTATTTTTGGCTTTGTCGTTTTTGGGGCAATCGTCTCAATTTTGCCGAGAAAGTTTGCTCTCTCTGCCGCGGCTAACGACGTCGTTTATGGGGTGACATCTGCCAGACATTTTTCTCTTTTTTCAGAGGGATTAGAGGAAGGGTTTTGCAATCTACAGCAATGACAATACAGGAAAAACCAAATACGAGCTCACTTGAAAATTAAAAAAAAACTTGCACACTTTTTTTTTTTTTACGAAGTTAAATTCCCTCCTTTGAATCAGTGTGATTTAGTTGCTGGCGCCGTCGATCCACTCAATCGTGTAAATTCCAAGTTTCACTCAACTTCTTGTAAGTTATATCAAAGTACAGATAACTGAAGGATGCAATCTTTTTATGTTGTTGTTTATACATTATTGATTCAGTGCGCACGGCTTCAAAACATAAAGTGGTGTTTTTTTGTGTGTTTTCTTGTTAGATCAAAAAGGGGCTGCAATAGGCTGCTGGTTCATTTATTTATATCAGCATCTTGATTAAAAAAACATCCAGGCAAACAATTTCGACAAGTGAAACGTTGTTGAAATTGTTTGCCTGGAAGTTTGCCAAAGAAGAAAGATTTTTCTTTTTTAATTTTTAAAATTAACGGTGCTCACTAGTCGTCATTTCAGACTGTTTTTCTCAACTGATATAGCCAATCATTTTGCTCTGTGCGACCATCATTAAGCATTATATAACTGAAAAGTAATGATTGTGTCTTCGTTTCCGTGTCTTCGAGCATGTCTTCGTTTCCATTAAAATTCAATTTCTTTATTTTTCTTCCAAGATGAAGGGAGGAGAAAGAGAAAAAGCAAATTAGAAGTTGCTTAGAAAGCTTCTGCCTCCCCCAACAGCAACACAAGATCCGAAAAATAAGGAAACACAGTCTGACAAAATCCAGACATAAATATATAAAAAAACGAATTAGCATAGAATACTAAACCTACCTTCAGTTTGCATACAAGCATTTACAACACTGCCAGATAAATAGCGTGCGCATAACTGCAGACGTAAATATATAAGAAAACAATTCAATATAGAATAAAAGTATCATTCATTCAGTTGGCATTCGAGTATTTAAACACTCACAGATTTCTTAATAAATACCGTGCGTATATTTTTTGCCAGTTGCACAAATATTATCTATGTTCAGTATGTCCAAGCGATTTAAAAGATATGACAGCTTATACCTTCGCATTTGAATTCCGAAGTTTGTTCTGGAGTGAGGCACTATTCATTTTTCTACAGAGCGGTTTTCATGAATCACTTTCCTTCGCTTAAGTTTGGCCGTTGTTGAATAAATATTTTCATTGTCTTGAAAAGAATTTCTGTAAGAAAGAGCCTGTTTTTGAGTCGATATGACTCAAAATTGGTACTATATTATATCAAAGAGCGGCTTCGAGTGACTCTCATAAGGAGCGTGGCATATAACGAGAATTACCTATTTTTGTAGATTTTTAATTTGTTTAAGATGTGTGTACGTTGTGTTTCTCCAAACTAAAAAGCAGTAGTTACACTGGACATTAAAAAAGTTATAGATGAGCAGCAAAACCGAATTGGGAGTCTGTCACGATATTTGATAAATCATACCAACAACCCTGGATAGTTTCTACATATATGCTGATCTGTTTCATCCCGCATCAAATACTGATAAAGATAATACCATGAAATTTTACACTTCCTACCAGAGCTATTTTATTTCCGTCCAAGAAAAATATTAACTTTAAGAAAGCTACTTGTGTTACTTGCTTTAAATAAAACTGCCTTCGTTTTTCTCGCATTTATTTGCAATGAATTGGCTTTAGTCCAAGTATTCAACTTATCAAGAAGTCTATTTGTATTTTCTATAAATTAATTGGTGTGATTTTCTAAAAACACTCGTATCGTCTGTGCGGATGATAAAACATATCCTTTTTAATGCTTACAATGTTGTTTAGGTAAAAATGGAAAAGTAGAGGTCCGCAGTATTCTGCCGTGCATTCATCTCCAAAAGAATGCACACAGAAGTCCGACATGGGCTGAGGCATCTTTGCAATGTTCACAGTTCAAACTTTGGTATACATTCGCGTACACTTGGCTTAACATGTATGCGATATTTTTGTTTTCCATCATACTGAATTGTAGTAAGCCTGGCGAAGTCATGCGAATGAAAGTGTGCCTATCCTTAATCATTTGTAAAAATAATAGTGTTCGAAGGCCCCACGCAGTGTGCAATCTTACAACTTATCCATCACGTAATTATGCCTCCAGATAAATTGAATATTTGCTGACGTAAAAAGCACATTCTTCCTCCTCCCTAAACCTAAAGGAACTTTCAAACAAACAACTCTCTCAAAACGTTAAAAAACCGAAATCTGAAAGTGCCGTCGTTCTTATGCTGTAGCCTTTGGCTTTCATTAAACGGGAGTATACGAATACCAGAGTGACCGTGGCTCATTTTAATTACTGGCATGCTGAAGCGACTTTTTTATTCTTCTTTTACGATGTACAGTTGTAGATGGCCTCCTCCTTATATATCACAAAGGTGCCAAATACATTAAATAGACCCAGCGAAACCCAGCGTGCTAAAGAGGAGCTGACGTGGGCTACCATTGTGATGTGGATGAAAATGTCCGCCACGACACCAAGCTTGAATAGTGGAGTCAAAACAAAAATACTTTGTAGATTTTATTTTATTAGGGAGTTTGATCTATAGCCTTTATTCTTGACAAGTGATTTCTGGGTTTGACCACGCCTCTGCCTGTTTCAATTTGGGTGAGCGTCGTTAGCTGGCGTGCGTTTGCCCCAGGTATTACCCCAGAGACACGCATGTCTCGGTTCAGCATAGATCATTCCAGTGTGGTCCGAACTTGGGACTAATTATGTTTTACTCTAAGACGTTATATAGTTCAAGAGTAATTTTCTTTGCCGTTTTATAAATATTTCCGGCACGCGATATAATTGCCGAAGTGCAAAACTTAAAGAGGTGCTACGGCGTTTCCTTCATAGTCCCCGATTCGCCTGAAACTTTGCTAAACACACCAACAAACATCGCTAAAATAGTAATCTAAGTATTGGGCCAGCATAAATATTTTGGCGGAGTTATTCCATTTACAATTTTGGTCCTCATCATGTTTTTCAAAGCGAAAGTTTCTACTAAAAACAATGAATAGGTGACGTCAGGGGAAGGCGGGAGTTCACTCTTTGAACTATAGACTTTGTTCCCAAAAAATTACAAGCAGTTTCATGGTTTCAAATGAATGCTTTGGAAACTGGCTCCAGCTTCCGTGCAGCAGCATGTAACAAATACTCGGAAGAGTTCATTTTAAGAATGCCCACTCGATCGGCAAGCAGGCGCCTCCCCCTGACTTCACGGCATTGAAAATCGAGTGTAAAATTGAACGTTTGTTTTGGCATCATCTTCACTTGCCTATTTCGCAATAACTATTTCGAATTTCGCGTTACTAAACAGCATTGCAAAAAGGCTAAAGGCCAGTGATTCCGAAGATATATTTGGTTGGGGTTAGCTCGAAAAATCACCGGAGACGCCCATAAGCCTAAGATGCCACGTTTGAACCGACAATCAGAAGCGAAGCCTAACTCCGGCCCTTGTTTAACGCTTAGGCCTAAAAGTGCCATATGACAGCCAAACTCCCAGGCAGTGAAGCCTTACTTTTACACTTGATCGACGAATCAGGGTCAAGATACCCAGACCCTGGGCAAAGAACGACCAGTTTCACTCTACCACTTTTTCTTGGAGCCCATTAATATTTCCAGGTTGGGAGTCCCACCGCGCTAATGAATCGTTCATTTGCTGCAGAGAAACCAGAAACCTTTCTGAGGCATACCACCTTCCTGTTTTCTAGACATCAAAGAAACAAATTTATCACGTACGGGCACCGTTGTCCTATCTAAAACCTCCAGGCTTGTTGCTACCTATCAATTTTGTAACCCATTTATATAAGAAACTTTCGCCATGTTATAGCAAAAGTCTTATTATTGAGTTAAGAGCAGAAATACGTACATATGTATTCATTAATTTTACGTTCGTGCTATTTCAATCATCTTTTGTAAGAAGGAAGCACATACAACTACACAAACCTTTTAAACTAAGTAAAAACAAATTTAGATTGTCATAACCGCAAAAAAACACGTCAAGTGAAAAGAAAGTTCAGGTGACTCCAACCTTCTCTTCAGTTTATTGAAGGGTCGATGTTCCAAACCTTGGCCTATAAAATACGAACCGAAATACCATGAATAGGGTTATGGCGAACGCTATGCGCAGTGTTCAGCCATCGACGCCATAGGTGTGAACTAGTTTAACCTATACTCACCATTAATATTTTTTTGCTTGATTGAACATATAAACTGGCGGAAACATTAAACCTCTACTTAAGCTCTCCGATTTTATTTTATCTCTTTTCTAAAGCGTTCGCGCACACATGTTCAGTTCCGCCCTTCTGATTTAATAAATCTATTCACGACTAAGCAGTTTTCTCCGTAATTCCGATAAATTAGACTCTTCCCTCGTGAGATTAAGAACGGAGCACTACATTATTCCCACATAACTAATGATAAATCTGGGAGTCTAGCCACTGCAAATATTTAAAATTGAGGACTTTCAAGTTTTAAGTGGTAACTATATGATTTACGCTTCTTGCTTACGAGCTTCCAGAGTAATAGTATAAGCGAAGGCTTCTAACATAGATATGCTATTCACACACTCCAACCTTATTAGTGCGAAAGCATTAACTGTTCCATGGAGCGAAGCCGGCGTTGTGTGTAACCGTCTGTAGCAGCGAATCGGCAGTTACATTCCCGTTGGCCAATATCACAGCAACACAGATCCTTCGTCACGGAAGTCGGCGGGCACTCCAGGACAAAGCGAACGCGCGTAAGAAATAAAACAATGAAACGCAGAGCAACGCAGATGCATCGTCACGGAAACCGGCGGGACGCTCAAGGTCAAAGCGGACGCGCCTCAGCAAAAAAAAACAGAAAGAAAAGCAGAGCAGAGGGGATGCATCGTCACGGAAGCCGGGAAGTCGGCAGGGTTTGACGGTCCTGCGCAATGATCAGCGTGACGTCACCACCGGAGCGCTGTGTAAAAAGGAAGACGTGGCGCGGTGTGTAGGAATGCGCGGCGTGGAAGAATGCTTTCGCATTCCCACTCGTAAGCAGTCTTAAGAGTCTTTAACGTACACTATAGTTTTTTATACTATCAACGACATTAATAGTCTTTGTGATGGCTTAATGCTGATTAATAGAAAACAACTGTGAAAGCTATTTTTTGGTATATTCCAGCTCCACTCAATTTTCTTAGTGTGTAATAATATAAAGATGTCCTGAGAAGGTTTCTGAGATCGTCTAAATATGGCGATAACTCACTCGCCAAGGTCATCTCCAGCGATGGAAGGAGCAAATGTCACCAATGAAAACGCGACATTTCGTTGAGATCGGAAACGCTGTAATTACAAACTGTTTATGCTTTTGTAAATATTAAAATAATAAAGTATTCAATTTTTTTTTTTTTGCAGAGAGGTTACATTATACTTTAATAATCCTGACGAAAAAGGGCAGTATGTTGTTGCTGTTTTTTCAGCGGGTATGATGTGTCCGGTCGTCAGCTCCCGAACGCGCGCTCTCTGTGTTGAATCGTAGTCCGGTCTGTATGGGCAACGAGCCGCGCGGATTCTAGATATCACTCCGCGATTACACCAGTCGGAGGCGCGAAGATACATCGGTTGCTATTGGCGGACAGTGGTCCTGATTTCAGAATACGCTCCTCGAATTGCAGGAGATGACCTCGGTGCGTTGCGATCTTTGATGGCTTTTTCTATATAAAAATCGTTGGCGTATCATCATGATTTATGAATTTCTAGGATGCTTAGAGCCAGCAGATTGAGTTATCGCCATATTTAGCCGATCTCTGAAACCTCCTCAGGGCACCTTTACTGACGTCACATAAACTCGCGTTTTTGCGACGTCACGACTCATGGTACTCACGTCACGTCAGCTAGGTGACCCTGGATGCTATGCAGCGCATGCGCTGACACGTCTCTCTGAAAACGCAGGTTTCTTCGAGTTCGTGAAGCCCAAAAATGCTGTGGACAAAGAAGCCCTTATTTCCACTCATACGCTGGCATTAATCGAAATTTAAACTGGCAACTAGCTTTAGGAAGGAGCAGAACAGTACACGACAGATATTTTCCCGCAATGTTGGCCAACTCTCGCTTCTATATTTTTTTTTCCTACTCCCTATTGCGTGGTAGCGACATCGTGTAGTTCAGTATCTCAACTAATTTGCGCGGTTGTAGTAAAAAAAGAAACAACTTTTAGAACTCTAGCGAAGACGTCGCCCAAATGCGATTTCGCACTTTCGTCAAGGAAGTTTATCTTTAGTCATAGGGTGCTAGGTTTCGGGAGATCACCATCATCGCCACCGCCGCCGGGTGACCCTAAAATCTGCCCACCCCTTCCGCGCGCTGACCCTGCCTCCAGCAGATCGCGACCAGGCATGGCATGACTCAGACCTTTATTGCTATGTTAGAATAAACCTACGTACTTCAATCAACCTTATCGCGACCACGACACTAGGTATTATGAAACACAGACGCGCCTTGTCTGCGAATGTGCGCCTTACTTGTATAAGCGCAGGAGGAAGAAGCAAAGCAAGAGCGTAATGAAGAGACACCTAGATATACTCAGAAAACATCAAAAGTTGTAAAATGGTACAACAGAGCCAAAATAGTTGAAAGACACAAGTGCACAGACACAGGGCGCTGGCTGTCAACTGGAAATTTTATTTCCGAAAGTTTTAATTATGTACCAACGAGCCCAACTGATTACTGCCTCCCTGCAGCACCGAAAGTTGGCCATCTATATTCTAACTTTGAGGAAAGTATGCAAGCCCAGATCCTTTGACAAAATTACAATTTATTCTCGTGCACCAAAACACTTCTGACAACATTTATTTGTAAATTATGCGAATAAATTAATAAAGAAAACACGATGACCCCAGTTAATATACATACGAGTGGTTTCAAACTCATTTGAGAGTGGGGGCCAGATAGCCGACACTGGAAAGGCCGAGGGTCAACGTTAGCCTGGGGGCGGGGAAGAGGGTGGGTCCCAAATATTTAAAAAGAGACCTTGTGCTTACGCTTTTTGTAAACTCAGTTTTGCCAGTGACATTTTAGATTTGATTTGCTGATATGACTACTTTGGGCCCTTACTTGATGTGATAACAATCATTAAAATGAAACCGCCCCGCCAACGTGCTCTTATTTTAATAGAACAAGTTAGCAAGGACACTGTCGTTCCAGTTGCTCAATCCACTCGGGAATTAACCAAGCACAACATTTCTAAAAAAAGAATACAATCAATTATTTGACAGTTTTTGATTTCCTAACGATTTTTGTTACAACACCCATACTTGCATTTTAATGGTGGTATTTTTTTAATGCGAGAATTTTGAGCTCGTAACTTATTTTCGAAAGTCACTCCTGCTGATCGAGAGTTTGCGCAGCCGAGATGCATCCGTCGACGAAGAGCTCGCGCTTCCCAGCCTAGTAGCGGAGTTGTTGTACATTAGAAAAAGCTGGAAGGCAAAAGATAAAGCGAAACAAAGGGCAAGTGAACACAGATAAGTCAAAAACTATGTGAATACGTTAAAAGAGCGAAACGACTTTTTGAGCGAAAATGAATCCGCGTGATGAGATCACGATGGCGCATGCCATTTCTGGCGTTCGAGACGGGAACCGGGACTCGTAGGCCGGTTGTCTGCGGGCCGCGGGCAGCGTGTTTGAGGCCCTGACATACAAGGACACTAATTTCGCTAAAATAGGCTCTCGCTGAAGACAAAAGAGAATTACTCAACGGCCAAATTCATTTCACAGATTGAACCGGAGCCGCAGTTGATCCCCTTACAAACTATATTTTAGTGTTTTTTTTAATTTTTTAAAGATAAGCTGCATTTTGAAATTCAAATATCATTTTGTCTTTAATGAGGTGTTTTTTTCTCAGAAAAGACGAAGTCGCAACAGTGCACCACATCTGATCAAATATAAACGCTGAAAAACAGAAACAATAACATTATTCGTATCGTTTCAGAGGAAAAATAACACATTAAAGTAAACCCATAACGATGCTCCCTACAAAAAAAAATTGCTGCTACACGAAGTACCTAGGCTAATGAGGCAGTTCGGGTCTCATGGGGCTGCTAAACGTGGTCGCTGTCAGCATTTATGACCGCAATTTCGGTTTGAAGCGCGGCTAGCACCGCCATAGGGCTGCCACGTCTTTTTAAGGTACGTATCACCGACACGATGAATTTCACATAAAACCGTTGTGGCACGCGTAGTGCTTAAGGCAAGTACTTGTTTTACTGCTATAATGTTCACGCGAAACTAATTGGGCTGCCCACAAAATAGATAAACAAATAAATTGCTTTGAGGGTAACATCGTGATGCCATAGTCATTAGGGAGCTTTCGTAGATGGTTTTCGCCGTCCCGTAGCGCTCTCCGCAACCTGCTACGATACCGGAACTCTACAGTCAAGGCCATCTGCGCGCAGGCGCATTAGCGGGTTGTTCGTTGCAGGAGGGCTTAAAACTCCCTACTAACGTCATAAGAAATGCAAAATTGTGCGGAAAATAACCTTCGCGAGCATGAACGTCGTTAACCTCTTTAGTATGATTGGTTTATTTTAGGACAAACGCCATTAGCACATTTCTGGTTATAGGCCAACTCATGTTTACAAACGAAACCGGAGCGCCCCTAGCAGACAGCCACCGGCGCCGCGCATGCGCGATGGAGTGTGGGCAAGAAGTTCGCCGTCGCCCATAAACAAACCATTGAAATGCGATGTTGTCGGCGTCGGTGTGAGTCCCCTTGCCTCTTTTCGCGTTCGAATTATTGATTCTACGTCTTCCTGGCAATGTCTGACTGCTTGAGCGGCCTCAGCGAAATTACCGAGGCTCGTTACACCGCAAAACTTCGCGTGAATAATGTGACATGCGACGATCCATTCCGCGTGGACGCTGCAGAATGTACGCTAAAGCGCTAATTCGCATGATAGAGATTCCGCTTGCTATTTTCGAGTCGCGACGTCGCTCGGGATGCGAAAGCGTGAACCGTAGCTGAGATGGTCAACGTCGATACTGAAAATCGTAAGCAGAATCGGACCAAGTGAATCAGGCATAACAAAGTCGGTGATGGCCACTGGTAACAATGATCAACATCTCCTTCGTATCTACTGTTTCCACCGAGCCTGCTTACCCAACCAACCTCCAAACTTAAAAGTCTTTGAGGCCTAGACTTACTTGTTATCGCAAATTACCGGGCCAACGTTTGGTCTACGGGCCGGTGTCGTCTGAAAGAGCAGACGACAAGCAGAAATGTTTGAAAGAGCAGACGACAGTTCGAACGACTCAGGCGGCCGTTGTGAACTTGAAGACGCACTGAACGTAGTCCGCAAGTGGTCCGTACAACTTGACGGTTTTCCCGCGTTCATGTTGGAACAAAACAAATAAATCTGATGACCACAAGTATCCGTGAATTCAACCCAAAGTGCTTCCCGCCCAAGCAATCGTGGTCCAACGGCGTCTGGTTTTCCTTTTCACGACAGATATCCACGTTCTCCGGACGAACCGAGCACACTGAAAACTGACCTTCATAACTTTTCTCGACTCTTTTGGTACAACCTCAGTAACTGCGTTTTGACGAAAAGGCAGATTTTCGTATGGTTTCTTTCAAAAACAGCTCAGGAATGCACGTCTCGCATGGTGACTTCCGCCCAGCAGCCCCAGACAGGAAGTGCGCTCGACACGCCACCACCGCGCGTGATGTAAAAGAGTTGAGCCCATGTATAGCGCGTTAAAAGAGAAACCAGTTCATCGTCCTTTGCTGCCACTTTTTAAGCATGACATGCATATTAACGCTTCCCCGCAATCTCAAAAATTGTGACCACCCGTCAGTCCGTCCGTCCGTAAGTTTCCCGCAAAATACAGCAGGAAAATAGATGTCACGAGACCTATACACTAATTCAGTTTCTCAGCCAAACTTAGCTTTGAAATTAAGATCACGTGACCCGACGTCACGGGTCATACAGACCAATTCCAATTTCCCTCTTAACATGGTTGAAAAACTGACGCCACCCGGCCTACACACGAATTTTGTTTCCTGCTAAATTTGACTAGAAAGTGACGTCACGTGATATCGCGTGACGTCACGTGATTTACACCCCGTGTGGAAAATTACGGGCACGTGA
Organism: Ixodes ricinus; assembly: GCA_037355805.1. NCBI lineage: Eukaryota > Metazoa > Arthropoda > Arachnida > Ixodida > Ixodidae > Ixodes > Ixodes ricinus. The sequence continues at coordinate 21,677 of JAZHYW010037347.1, forward strand.
CCTATACGTTAATACATTTTCCCCGCTAAATTTAACGGGAAAATTCACGTCTTGTGGCCAAAACATCAGTGCACTTTCCCCGAACTCTAGCGCCATAAACGCCGCAAACAAAAACACTTTCCCCGCTAAAGTTATCGAGAAACTAACGTCACGTGACCTGCCGTCACGTGACCCATACAAGCATTCAGCTTTACCGCTAACTTTAGCGGGAAAATTTACGTCACGTGAGACGCCCATTTTCTCACCGATTCCATATAATGCCTTTCATGCGTTCCGGCACTTTGAAGATTCTGTGGGTAGCGGACAATTGTTAACGTGAAACGCATTTTTTGGGGGAGCGTGCCACGCGGATCTTCCAGCAAACACCCGTATGGTTTAACGACAAAGCGTACTTTTTCACTGCACAAAAGTGATACCTGGACCTGGAATCGCATTGAACGGTGACGTTTGACCGTTGACCCAAGATGCGTAAGTAATCTCGTACGCATCTCAATATATCGGCAGAAAGATATGGCGCGTGTCCGCAGATCAAGGCTGTATTCTAGAGTACCACTACGGCCACGGACAGCACGCGCAGCCCCTGTCTCATTCTGCAATCCCGCCTCTTGCTTCGCGATTGGTGCGTCGGAGTTCTGATCGGCAAAAGCGACAATCTGATTTGCCGCAGGGTGATAATGAGATGCGTGCCTGACACTCGCCACGCCTCCCTGCGTTTTTTACACTGCCGCTAACTATACGCCAAATCGACCCTCTGACGTCACGCGTCTGCTGTGGCGCCGCTGTCGGCACCGCGCATGCGCACGTCGCTGGCTATCGGCCAATCTGGTTTTTGCGCACCCGGTGTAGGCAAACCGCGGGCTTGCTTGTAAACGGTGTGTCGGTGTATAGGGGACTTGTAAATAAACCAAGCGTCAGTTTGTAAGCGTCCTGCTGCGCCAGCAGCATCCACCGCTTTCGGGGATGCTGCTTGGAGGAATTTCTCAGAGTAACCGAAGAATATCTTTGATCTGGGACGTATACCGCTTTCGGGGGGGGGGGGAGATTACGTTTGAGATTTTCTGCCTTATTTCTTGACTTTAACGTGAAACGCTGTTAGGCTAGGCTTTCATATGAAACAAAAGCGTCAAGAAGCGTAATCGCGAATTTCCCCTGCCACATTTTGCGGGGAAAGTGACGTCACACGGCTTTATGTCACGTGACCGATGTGCAAATAATGCTTGTTCATGCTAGCGGAAAATTTTATGTCCCCGACTCTGGTCATGGGCCTATGCAGGAAATTAAGTTTCCCCGCTAGATTTAGCGGGAAAATCAACGTCACGTGATTTACACGTAAGGTCAGTTTTACCCTCTGATTGAGCGAGAAAATTAACGTGTGAAAAGTGGAGTTACCACCACAAACTCCATTATCTCTAACACTAACTTTAATTCTTGGGTGTGTTCAGATAAGGACGGTCATGGTGGTGTCATGCC
>JAZHYW010037349.1:0-54690 GCA_037355805.1 Ixodes ricinus
GTTACAGCATACTCAGGTATGTGGAATCACAACACCATGTGTTGGGGCTTTCCCAGCTCCCAACACAGCAGGGCCTGCGGACGCCACCCTGGAGCGCTTGCCAGACATTTCTGCCAGCTGGACGGGGACCGGCTCACGAGCAGCCCAATGGCAAGCACTCGGGCCCACATCGCCCGCAACATCGGCCCTCAACATCAGCCCGCACCACTCACCCGCGGGCGTTATTTCACATCATCAACACCTCTCTGTCATCTATTCGTCGTCGTCCTCCTCTTGTCATATCATCTCATAATCATCATCACTAGACGTGGCACCGCGGGCACTCCTTGGTACGGGCTGTCGCCTTTCCGCGGTGCCACGGCTCTCCCGAGCAGATAAAGATTATTATTATTATTATTATTATTATTATTATTATTATTATTATTATTATTATTATTATTATTATTATTATTATTATTATTATTATTATTATTATTATTATTATTATTATTATTATTATTATTATTATTATTATTATTATTATTATTATTATTATTATTATTATTATTATTATTATTATTATTATTATTTGGTAACTGCACAGAAGCTTGGAAAACAAAAATTGACCGAATTCTTAAAGGTTTGTTAAAAAGCGTTGGGTATCATTTTGATATTTTATTAGGTATAGACATCTTCGAGACTTTACAGTTGCCGAACTTTCGTGCACTACATCTTCAATGTGTTGTGATCTCTCATTTTTGGTGTAATGATTTCAAGAATCCCCTTGTGTCTAGCAGGGATTTGCGTAGCTCAGATCGTTTTGTAACACCCCGGTGTTATACGAGATATGGTAAGCGAGTTCCTTCCTACTATGTGCCATATATATTTAATATACTCCCTGATTCCTTTTTTAAAACTACTACTAAGAGAAAAATGAAAAAAAATTGTTGAACAATTTCTTAGTGTAATTTTGTTGTACAGCTCTGTTCATTACTGTCCTTTGTGTTTTTTTAAATTTTTCCACTGTTATTTTGATTGATTATTTGACTGAAATCATTGTCACATCTTTTCGCTTCCTATGTGTTCCTAGGACTTCTTCGCAATTTGTCTCATTTGACTTGTTGGGTTCTGTCCCTCAAGCCTCCACTGGCTTCGACAGACCCGTTACTTTATTCTGTATTGAAGATATACGAAATAAAATTATTATTATTATTATTATTATTATATATATTATATTATTATTATTATTATTATTATATATATATTATTATTATTATTATTATTATTATTATTAATATTATTATTATTATTATTATTATTATTATTATTATTATTATTATTATTATTATTATTATTATTTTTTATTATTATTTTATTATTATTTATTATTATTATTATTATTAAAAGCTATAAAAATAAGACACGAAAAAAAAATGAGAAATTTTACAATTTTACATTGAAATTATTCTTGTTATTGTATTTGATATGGAGCAGTCGGTGAAACTTACAGGAAATATTACGAACATACTTAACATAATCTTGAATCAGCTCACTTCTAGCTACACAGGTTTTCCTAATTCTCCCGTGTTTCCGAGGCCGGTGCCATTAACGAAAACAGGCTTCGTGGATCCAAAACTTTTCGATTCTTTTGCCGCAAGTTTCGCAGATAAAACAAAACTAAAATCAATAGAAAAAATAAAACCGTTCCGTGGCCGCCGGTATGTTATCGCAACTCAAGTAACGTCTTTATGCAAATGAAGCCGCTCTTCGCGAAAAAAGATTTCTCTCATCAGCGCATCTGCCCCCAATATTTCCAGAGGGAACCCAGCAAGACCATTTTCCGCTGGGCTTTTGCTTTCGATATAGTTCTGTTATTGCGTACGTCTTTTGTTAATAAAGCAGCACCCCTTCGATACGCCTAGTCAGATAAAATATGGGCCCAGCTCGCGATGGCTCGAGTATATGTGGGCTATGATCGAGCGCATTTGTGCGGCAGCCAAATGCTTTTTCCTTTCAGCCACGTTTGGAGTTTCGCTAAAGCCTGAAAGCCGTTTCACATGGAACGATTGCGCGAAAATACGGATTGGTGTGATTTTCAGTCTCTACCGTCCCCGGTTCTTTTCGTTTTGCATCGTCCCAGTCTTACTTACAACGATGGAAATCGCACTGCGATTGGACAAATATCGCACCATGTCAAAGGACTTCAACTTCTGTTTAGAGTTTCATTTGCGATGTCGCTCGTGCGCCACCCCCCCCCCCCCCCTCCAAAAAAAAAAAAAAAAAAAAGAAAAACGTTGTTAGCAGGAGAGGGAATGAACCGATTATCGCCTTTCCTCTCCTGTGTAATATACACTCCGCGGAGCTATTGGCGCGAACAAGTCAGCGCCATTTTTCTCTGTTTTTCCCTCAGTAGTGAAAGGCTGTCATTGAAACTACTAAAGAGGTGGAAAATGCTCAGAGGGGGGTGGGGAGAGGTACTAACATAAGCGGCAAATTTTGACACCTGCCAGTAGTATACTCTTCGAAGTAAAATGCGCAGAAGGGCCGATGTCGTGTTCACGCTAAAACAATGTCTGTCGAATTATCAGGACGCTAAAACAGTGTCTACGAATTATCAGGAAGCGGGTTCGAATCCCGGCCGATGTGTAGAGGGGTGGTGAACCCTTCACACATGTTGAACCCGGCCGATGTGTCCACAATCTGATGGTTGCTGAGAAGGTGCCGTGCAACCGTGTCTCCGTTACACGTGAAACGGTCCCCCTGATGGTCGCAATTAATCCTCAGTCATTGCACAGCTGCAGCGAATACTGGTTTGAGCCCAATATCACAGCGTCGTCCGCATTTTTGACACTGTATAGAGAGCAGGTATATGTTATAGGCTTCGATAGCGCCGTGAAGGCTATGAGTGAGTTACGCTATTTGGTTCTAATCACCATTTGCACACAGCCCTACCGCTATTGCTGTAAAATGCAGTAGCCCAGGAGCCTCGGGTTTTTTGCTGTTGTACTGGAAACTTCCATAAGAGCGTTATATCAGCCAAGTGTCATCTTACGCTATAGATCCCTTCTTGATTTGCATTGAATATACGCATCAAATCAGTATACACAGTCTTTTAGTTTTGCTTGCTTCTCCACTCTTGTGTGCGGCTCTTGGATTCCTGTGCGTGACGTCAAATCGAATAACATGTTTTTCATGAAATGTTCGCACAGTTAATCACACACTTTCCACCCTTGACGTAGCGAAGTAAAGAAATCGCTTTACATGGCTCTTATTTGGCACAGTGGTAGAGCGTCGGGCTAAGGAGCATGGAATCCTGGGTGAGATTATTTGCTTTCGGGACGTTCGGAATGGTTTTTTATTCTATATTTATTATTATTCATTTCCAATTAAGTGTTTTTTGTCGTTTCTCCTGAAATCCGTGTCAACCTTTTTTATACTCGTTTTCATCTGAAGGGAAGGAAGAGGACGTTTTGCGGATTGCTCATACGCCGTGCGAAGTAGTTCATACAAGACTTGATTGTCGGAACAAGAAACGATGTGTTAGCTTTTAAAAACTGTAACGTATTGATAAGATAACATATATAAAGTGAACCTACATGCATCTTAATTCTCCACATAAAAGAAGAAATTAGTCTTGCTCCACGAGGAGCCGGACCTTGTTTTATATTTTTTTCCACTATGGTTCTTGAGGTGAAAAGAAGTATAGATGGTCTTTCGTTGCGTTCCGTCACACCTTCCTGGAGGATCCCACCCCACATTCTATGAAAAAAAGAAAAAAAAACGTGTACGAAAGGTGCGGTTGGCGGTGCTCGGCGTCGTGACTGACAGCGGCAAGCAGAATATCGCACGATCGCACCATCGGAATCAGGTATGAGACGACACTTTTTCTTACAGAGGTCCACTGCTGAATATACGAAAAAAAAAGCGTAAGCTAGCTCACCAAAATAGGCCTCCATTGTTCGATTCGCGTATTACTACACAAAGACGGGCTCCTCATCAGAGGCGGAATTATGCTGAAGTAAATTAAACCTGCCTCACACTTTGATTTGTATTGGGACCATCCGAAGCGCAGCTTGTCTGACCATGCATAGGAGCCATAGGCCTGCCTGCGGGCCTTCCCTTTGGGTAATAACAAAAAAAGAAAAAAAGTGCGCCAGGGCCTACATCTATTATAAACACCAACACACAGTAACAAACCCGCGTTTACCCACACCAGGTCTCGGCGATGCGCGTGCAGTTTGTGCTGGAGCTCGACAGCTAATTGTGCTCCGGAATCAAGCCCTGTCGAGGGACTCCGAGGGACAGTGTTCCCGTAGTCGGAACTTAATCTCATGAACGCAGAAACCCGATTCCCTTGCGATGTAGCCTGTGCGCTTGCGCAGTGCCCACAGCAGCGCCACCGCAGTGGTGTGACGTCAGGGAGTTGAGTTGGTGCATAGTCAGTGTCTGCTTAAGGTGTGCAGGGCGGGCCCCGAGCATCTGATTTTCGCCTCGCAGCCAATAGGATTGCGGCACGAGCCGATGATAAGAACGGCGAACAACCAATCACGAAGCAAGGAGCGTGAGCATAATGAGCCGCGCCGTGTGGCTCTTAAGCAGTCGGTGACCCTAGAACGTATGACAAACACCAGCTTTGTTCCTCCGACATACACGGACAGCAGCTCTTCGGCGAGTCGAGTAATACAAAAAACCCTAAAGCCGGGTCACACTGCTTATACATCATAGAAAAAGACAGTCTGCAAACAGATTCGAACGCGAGTCACCATGGGATCGGTGCTTCGAATGCCGAATGGACAACGAGCTCAAGGAGAATGGTGAATGGTGAATGATGTTTGGCAGACTGTCTTTTGTGCGATGTATAAGCATTCTGACCCCGGCTGAAGTATAAACGCGGACCCAGGTTCGATTCCCGCGGTGCGGCGGACGATCTTTTTCAATGATTTGGCAACATCGACGATGAACACCCTACTCCCTACTACGCCAACTACAACATCAACAACTACAACTGCAGCATCAACAGAGGACGTCATTTCAAGTTTTGAGAAGAGCACATAACAGCCATCGCTGTTATAAGTGAAGGACCGATGCGCTGATCCATTAATCGATATCTAGGTTATAATACAACTTTAGTTAACTGTTGAGTAACGCAGACCCCGGCGGTTCTCGAGGCTCGAGAAGGGCGTTGAAGCCGAAACTCGAATTACGACTTTCGACACATGACACACGGCCTGTGCCTGGGGATCTGAAAGTTTATCGTGGCGGCGGTTTTTATTGCTCGCGCCTCAAATAAAGCGGGAATGCGAGTCGGGGATTCTCCAGGGGGGCCTTTGTTCTCGGAACGTTTGTTTCTTGGCGCCTGAATAGCGTTCACGGGGCGGCGATGCAGCGCGCCTGGACCCTATAGCAGACACGAGAACAAAGAGGCGCGGGGGCCGCAGCCCCGTCCATTGGCGAGGCGATAAACGATCAGCGCTATGCAAATTGGCTTACGGTTCGTCGCAGGCATCTTTTCTGTACTCCGTTCACATTCTAAGCTGACAGTGCGGTGGAAGCTATACGTGCTCGTTGGACCAGTCATGCGTCTATCTTTCGTCACGTGATCGCGCTCCAGTCCATTGACCAGATGCAGATGGTGGGGTCAGGCGATGAAATGGAGGCGTCTGATTGGTCCGGCAGGCGCGTAGCTCCCACCGCACTGTCAGCTTAGGGGTGAACGGACCACATTCCGTTAGCGCGGCATTTTTAAGATAGAAATAAATTGTGCTCGTCGCTTGTCCGTGAGCGCGTGAGCGGGTTGTGTATGTGTATGAACAACCTCCACACAACTGTGACCTTTACATTCTACATACACTTCGGAATTGACGAAATTTCGAGGCGTTTTGTTTTGTGGTGCTGACACTTTTTTTTTCGCCTTTTAATGTAGGAACATGATTGAACACGGCGTCGATTTGTATTCGTTTCCCGCAAGATCTAAGTGATTGCGCTGTGGTTTTCAATGTTGCCTCGACAACATTGCTATTATTCCGGTTTCTTGATAATATGAAAATCATGAAATCTACGTTGTCTGTCCCTTTTTCTTCCTACTTCACAAGTTTCCGTTTTTCAAACAACACTCTCAGGTTTTCAATCATCATCTATATATAATCTTGTTTTTGTTGTAATCTTGCGTAAGCGGGTAGTTAGCAAAGACTGAGTATTTTCTTTATTCGCAGAAAACGGAAGAGAATTTTAGACTTCCTCTATTAATTGCTGCTAAGCCGAGGTTGCACTTTTAATGATGACGCATTAAAAGTGCATAATTTAAATTTTAATTTTAATGATTCGGTGAATGGCGGTTTTACTTTGTAAGAGTTCAGTTAATAACACCTGCAAAAACCATGCACATATTATTTAATTAAAGAAATTAACACCAGTTTTGCTCAAGGGTACCAGATATTCGTACAATGCACATGTAAATCTAATCAATGCAATCCCTGATACGAGCCTATCGATGACACTCAGGAAGTGTTTCGTTTCTGAAGCTGCCATTTGCGTAGTGTACCGAGAGCGTAAAACGCGATGCTTAGTCAAAGCCGGACTAAAGTTGTCACAAAAACAAAAATGAAAATAGAGCTCAGCGGGTCTTGTTCTTGGAGTCCTACCGCCAAAGGAACCCATAAAGATGCCATACTAGCACACCAGCGTTGTAAAAATCACTTAGGTTTTGCTAGGTGATATTATAATCTTTGTGCCACGTTTTCATGAAAATTTCGTTCCCCTTACATTGTCTTGCCCACGTAGAGCGTAAAACATTTTCTGGTTTTTTAAAGGATAAGCGTGTATTTATTGTCACTTTTTTAATGGATATTTCGCCCTCAGTCCTTCCTTTTCACTGTCTAATTACGCTGCAAAGATTTCATGCTATGTGCAAACATTTTCATAGAAGTGCTGCAACTCAACGGCTTGTTAATCGAAGATCACGTTTCCGCATTACTTTGTGACACAATATAATTGGTTACACGACAACAAGGTCGACAAAACTTGTAGCACGGTGTGGCGATGGGCGACGTGACAGCCCAAAAGAACGGGCCTTATAGAAAACACTGCAAGCAAAAAAATGTTTTTTTTAAAGGAGAAAATGGGACACGTATTTTTTAAACTAATTTTTCCACGACAAAAATGTTTTGCGCGAAATGTACTCCATTAGACGCAGTTTGGAAGGCTCGAGCGTGTAAGTTATATATGTATCATCACGTGTAAGACATTTTCATTGATTACTAATCAATAGCTGTAACAAAAAAACAAACAAAAAAACCACAAGAACGCTTAGGTATTGTACGTGTTTGCAAATCAGAGGAGGAAATACAAACTCTAGATTGCTATCACATAATCGCCACAAGGTTGTGTTTTTTTGGTTACATAATGTTACAAGGAAGATTAACGCCTTTATAGATCATGGTAATTTAACACCGCTCTAGACGAAAAAACTACTTCACAACATTTAAAAAAGAATGCAGCGACAATTTGCTGGTTTATAATAAATTGACATCTTTGCGAATATATCGCACCAACTATTGTACTTAAAACCAAGATGTGCAAGGTCAGAAAGAAGAAGCAAATTGTTCTAAAGTTGAACAAACAGGTTGAGGGGTACAGATAACAATAAAACAGAAGCCAACAATGAGCAAGGAGAAGCAAGAATTAAATCATCAGAATACACTCAGTGAGCAGGCGAGCTGGTGAAAGTTGATCATGGTGACTTTATCCCGAAACTGGGGCAGAAGAAGGACATTTTTTGTTTACAGTGGTGGAAAATGAAAGCAAGGACAGACACTAGTGGTGAAAAGCTTTCGATAGTACTATCTATATGTATCAGATAGATCACCGCAAATCTGACTATCGATAGTAAAAAGTTACCGATAGTACTGCTATCGTTGATCCCTCTTCTTTCTTCGGGGTTATTTTTTCGAAGTGGGTATCTTTTTATTTTTTCAAATGGGACATAACTAGCCCAAGCACTTATTATAGTATTGCAAAACAATCAATAGTACTATCGATAGTATCGATAGTCGCCAGAAATCTGACTATCGATAGTAAAAAAAACTATCGGTAGTACTATCGATAGTCGACTATCGAAAAACTATCGATAGCACTACCGATAGTCGACTATCGAAAAACTATCCAAAACCTATCGATAGTACGTGGGTCCGATCGAGAAAAGTAAACCCCACTCTTCGGCCCGCGTAAAAAACTACGCATCGCAGAACGCTCATTCTCAAAAGTAGAGCTAGAGGTCACAACCAGATGCCAAAGTTTCAGCCCTGATCTGATAACTTAATCAAAAGTTATAAGTGATTTTCTGAAAATTTCGATGGAAAATGGAGCCCATTTTGCCGTTTTCGGTTTCTTGTGCCATAGAGCGCCATGTGTTTGAAAACTCCATCGGCCGCCATTTTCCCATTGAAATTTTCAGAAAATCACTTATAACTTTTGATTAAGTTATCGGATCGGGTTGAAAATTTGCCATCTGAGTTGTGACCTCTAGCTCTACCTTTGGGCGGAGTTTGAGCGTTCTGCGATGCGTGAGTTTGTTTATGCGGGCCAAAAGTAGGGTTTACTTTTCTCGATATGACCTAGTACTATCGATAGTACACTATCTATAGTTCTTCGGCACTTATCGATAGTTTTGAGAAAACTATCGATAGTACACTATCTATAGTTCTTCGGCACTATCGATAGTTTTGAGAAAACTATCGATAGTATTGATAGTCAATTTATCGATAGTTTTGCATCACCAACAGACACCGTCTCCTGACACGCGTCTGTCCATGTTTCTTTTTCTACCACTGTAAATAAATTTCCCTCCTGCCCCAGCTTCCGGTTAACCACTTTGATGCCCACAGTAGCTCAGGAGCAACACTCCAAAGCATATTTTTTTCTACATACCAAAGACGCCGGGAACCGCGAATGCCCATTGTAGCTCTCATGCAACACCTTGTGTTTCGCCACCTACAACATAGATGGCAGCACGCGCCTTGATTTTATTCTATACCCCAACTTGCTTGCGTCGGCAGCCACATGTTTTTGAATGCTCCGCCAATGTAAATACTATTCTAAATATAATATTACCCAATAGTCTTTCGAGACAAATAAGCGTCTGAATGCAATCTCAACTCATAACGGAAAACGTTCATTAACGAATATATTAGTTTTTGTCTGGTTTGGCTAACCCTAAGTGGAACACAAACTTTTGTAGCTCTGAAGCTACATTGGGCGTTCGTGTTACTAGTGGTTCAGATCTTCGTGGTTCAGTCTTACTTCGATGTATGTTGTTATATCGCCATATACAGTATGGATATTCAGTGTAATATTTAAATACTGTAATAGTTACATTCTCATTGATAAAAATATTCGAATAAAATATATTGGTGTAATATTTTTTACTGTCCAGATGAGAGGTAACAGAAGAAAGGTCCAGTCCAGAGCCCTTGGCTCTGGACTCTGAGCTAAAAAGTCAAGGTAGGGGTGCCGTGGACTACAAACTAGATGCTGAAAGTGGGGTTCAAGTCATCAAGTGGCTCGACAATGCAACTGTACAGTTGGTGTCAAGTTACGCTGGCGTTCAGCCTACTGACACATGCACCCGTTGGAGCAACAAAGAAAAAAAAACAGATAGAAGTGACTCGACCAATTGCAGTAAAAGAGTACAATGACTCAATGGGAGGTGTCGACCTCGCAGATATGCTCATCGAGTTATATCGCACCGACCACAAGTCACGAAAGTGGTACATGAGGATCTTCTACTGGACCATTGATGTGTCCATCGTGAATGCCTGGTTGCTCTACAAGCGTCATTGCAAGGCGACAGACACCCGAAAGCCACTTTCGCTGCTAAGTTTCAGGATGCATGTGGCTGAGGCGCTTGGCTTGAGAAATGCCAATAAACAAAAACGGCAGTCTCGTTCAGAGGACGAAGCATCGCCAAATCAAAACGCTAAGCATCCAAGAATGCAGAAGCCGGTGGACGATGTTCGGTACAACGGTGTTCAGCACTGGCCAGTCATTGAGGAAAAAGGCAACGCTGCAGGTCCTGCTCAAAAGGATTCAGTTTCCTCTACTGCAGCAAGTGCAACGTGCATCTCTGCCTGATCCCCAGCAGAAACTGCTTCATGGCATTTCACACTAAGTAGTGGTCCCGAATGCCCAATGTAGCTCAGGAGCAACATTCCACAAAAGCATAACCATTAAAGCCAATTTTTTTATTTTTGTTGCAAATCGTTTTTTTACTTGTTTTGAATTAACCCAGAAAGTTTCATCTCATTCTTTCATCGGGAAAGTAGTTTGGGCATCAAAGGGTTAAGGCCATAAAGATAAATTATTAGGTTCCTTACAAATAAAGGGCGAACGCCAACCAATCCCTAAAAGATCGTAGGGTCCCAACGTTTCGGTGCCGGCTCGGCACCTTCTTCAGGCGGGCTATTTAAAAGAGAAGCAGCTTCTTTCTTTTCTTCTGCGGTGACAGTAGGGCAGTATCTTCGTTTTTTTCGTGGTTCGTTTTCAAACCAGGTGCGGTATCTTCGTTTTCTTCAGAGTTGGTTATTTACAAACGAGGATCAGCATCTTCGTTTTCCTCTATGGTAGGGGCCTGTTTCTTTGGTGTCTCCTCTAAGTGTCGTAGTCCACTAACGTATGCTGAGGGCAAGGTGCCGGCGGATCGATTAATACTTCCTGGTGTGGTCTGTATGCGCTATGACTCAATAAAGAGCCGTTGGCGCCAGTTGGTTTCTACATCCAGGATTCGGGTATTTTCAAAGTCGATGCGGTGGTCATTGTCGTCGCAGTGTTCCGCAACAGCGCTACGCTCTCGGTCGAATTTGCGTACGTGATTCTTATGTTGGCGGACTCTTTCCTTGTGGTTTTTGTTTCCACAACGTATGAAGTGAAACACTTAGCGCAGGGAGCACAGCTCCGTATAACTACACGGGCTTCAAATCCTAATTTAAGACATATAAATTTAACGATTCAAAATGCCAGCAGACAGTGAACTAAGAAATGCAAAGTTTTATTTGTGCTAAGAATGGTACATCTTACGTAGTAATTAAAACAACGAAGGGCTATTTTTTTATTTAGTTGTGGTCCTCATATCGTCTGATTTGTCTTTTTATATGTTTATATTTTTATCTCGACATTTTAGGAACAACGTTTTTATCACATCTTGCGTAGTCTTTATGAACTAAAGCTTAGGGGTGTTACGCTTTAACTAAATAATTCTATTCTCAAAATAAGCCTTCTAAATATGTAGAGCACAGTGACAGACGACTAATACACTTTTTCTCCAGCCCGACTGGCTCGACAGATCTGTCCAGTCCAGCTGCAGAACTCACGGTTACGTTTCTTTGTACACATGCAACGTACATTTTCTCCCCTTTCAACAGTCAGACTCACTATAGCACATTCCAACGAAAGGCCATCCTGATGTTTGGAGAAGAAAGCATCCGCGAAAACAGATGAAGCTATATAAAACCAGAAGGAGGCCGAAGTGCCTTTTCTTCTGCAGCTAAATCAAAACCCAAATCAACAATTAGTGATCTGTAGCCAGGTTGGCGTGGCAAAGCGGACCCGAAAACAAAGGCTAACGCCCACAAAAAAAGAAAGAAAGTGTTTTCAATTAAGCGTGCCGGGAACGATTAGATCGAGTTCCGCTTAACGCCAGAAAGAGTCCCGAGCTCCACTAATTATCAGCTTCCCTTTTTAGGCCTACTTCTCTTTTTTTCTTCTTTTTTCTTCCGCAATAGGCGCATTACGAAAAGTAACAAACAAACAAGCTCCTCCCCGTTTCGCAAAAGTGTGCATGCTATAGAGCCACTGGGGACCAATGCACTTTTTCCAAAAGGAAAAAGTCAACGTTTGCTCACACCGAGTCTGCGCAGAGCGCGTGCGCGGAAACCAGATTTGTGCGAAGTAAATCGGTTGCGCATGCGCAGTGCCTGCAGACAGCGCCACCGCAACGACGTGACGTCATAGCTGCGTGTTGGTGCACAGTCATTGGCCGCCCGGACATCTCGTCATCATACCGGAGCCAATCAAGATCGCGGCGTTAGCCGATATGGGACGCCGAAGAACGAATCGCGATGTAACGAAGCGCTAACTTGATAAGACACGCCCCGCGTTTCTTAGGATGTAGGTAAGCATTCTCGCTTCGAGAGCTAATATGGCCACCGTGGATGGAAAACGCTTTGTTTGGGCGCCAGTCTGGAAACAGTGGGTACGCCTCGGCAAAGCTTGACTATCGGACGATCTATACCCCAACCAGCAGCAAAATGGCGGCGCCGAAGACGGCGCGTTTGCGAACGTCTATAGGACGTTTGCAAGTGCGGCCTCTGGGCACCGCCATTTTGCTGCCGATGTGGGTATAGATCGTCTGATAGTCAAGCATTGCCGAGGCGCACCCGTGGTTTCCAGACTGGCGCCTAAACAAAGCGTTTTCCATCCACGGTGGCCAAACTGGCTTTCGAAGCGAGGGCTGCTTGCGCAAATCGTCTGTACGTTTTAAGAGTAGCGACACTTGAACCATCATTGTTGCCAGTTATGCGAAGCCTTATTTTGAAATGACAGGAAACGTTTTTGCGTCCTTCATAAATTATAAAGCAGTCAAAAAAAGAAAAAAAAATAGTATATCGCTTGATCTTCCTCACAGCGCATCTAAAGCTCAAGAAAGTCGCATTTTTCAATCATGACAACATATATAAAATTTCGCCCGTTCTGCACTAAGGATCAAAATGGCTGTGCCCACAAGGTAATAACGAAATGGAGTGGCCGATAATCTGAACTTAGCTCGTTTAATTGCTCTGGTGCGTGCCACGCAGAAGCTACAAATGCAAGCTTATCTTCCCGGGGACGCTCGAACTATACGGGCGTTCGTGAATGAACGCCGCAAATGCCCTTTCGTGCGCTCTTCACCAGCAACATGGTCGAACATACACCGTACACCGTCCGTCGGTAGCTCGAACTGAACTCAGGCACTTCGTCGAATCTGACGCATGAAATGCCCGATTCACATGGTGCGATTTTACTTGCAATTTCATTGCTGCGACGTCACTCGTGTGGCAAAAAAAAAAACATTCCGGGGAAAGTTGCGGCGTTGCAGCTGTGAATTCGCATGCAAAATCGCATCATGTAAATCGGGCTTCCCACGGGTACCCTTAACCGCAGTTAAGTCACCCTTAACTGCTGTTACTGCGTCACCACAGTTATCACACTGTACTCTCGAACCGCTATTTCAAAAGAAGTGAGGAATGCGTGTGCACAGCTTTGATGGGTGCTAAAGATGCTCAAGCGCACGTGCGTCCATCTTTGACTGCATAGTGGTGGAATGTTGTCCGTAACTGGGTCAGTGTGGTAACTGTGCCTCAGCATAACCGCAGTTGTGGTCATTCCATGTCAAACGCTCCCAGACGTTGCACATCTGACCCACTTCCGATTTCTAAAAAAAAAAAAAAATAAAAAAATCATGGCCTTTTACTTTGCCTTAATCGTTCGTAGCCGCTGCCCTAAAATATTTTTGGCAAAAATATTTTTTTTGATGACGTGAGCGCGGTTTGAACTTTTTATAAACAGCGTGAAACTAGGCATCACTGAATAATTGATGAAAAAAATCTGCTTTTCGGTGAAACACCTAGCAATATTTTTTCTTAAATTTGCACGACTTTCGACTTACAATGTGGTTGGGCTTGTGAAGTTTTGTTTAATTTAAATATTTTTTAAGAACTAAAAAAAATTAAAATTTTAACATTTTTGTTATTTTATTAAAACATATCTAACTGCTCCGGGACTTAATATACATCTCTTTAGCGGCTGCGCTGCGAGGTATATAATCTATAAAGATGTTTAAAACTGCTCAATTAAATATTTCGCAGTAAACAAAATCCTAAAGTTGCAAAAAATTGTGTTTTGACGGCATAAACAACCGTTTATTTCACCCTGAGGTGGTCCAAGTAAAAATGCAAAATATGGTGGGTTTGGAAGAACAATCGATAATCTTTTGATTCTGAAAGTTTAACAAGAGTAATTTTTGTTTAAAGCGAGAAAACAATTTCTGAAGTTGAACTCTCGCCCCACAATCCGGCGTCGCTTCTTAACGCCTCTTCGCCGCACAGCACGCCACCTGCGACGATAGCTGACACGATTAGGTCCAAAGAAAGAACGGCGTTTTCTGCCACTTCCCCTTGTCCGTCTTTCCGGCTGCAAGGGAAGAAACGGCGGGTATCGTGTAATAATCGTAGGTGCTGCCAGCGCGTAGCAATAGCAGACCCGTTGTGCCCTTTGTACCCGAGGGCGGCTCGAAACGCGATGCCTAATACGGACGGCATCAGTTGACGTGGACTTCTCCTAAAAGGGAAACGCGATAATATCGCCGCGAAATCTAGCTGTCACGCATACTGCGGTGAAAAGCGGAACTATTCAGCGACGCAAGAATTTGCTTTTTCAAAGCCGATTTAAACACAAACGAGGCGTGAACCTCCAACTGCGCCCATTCGTTAACACCACATCGCCTCGTCGTATGAGATTGCCCGTTCACGGGGCTTTTGTGTTGCTGTCTAGATCTGTCCTGACGTCGAGAAGAGAGAGTGATTGCGATGTGTACGTAAGAAACAGCTAAGCTTACTAGTCGATGCTCTTACCTGGCAGCTCTAAGCATTTGCCGATATCAAGACAGTGGAAGACCACAGGAGGACACCGTCGCGCAAAACGATCAAAATAGGAAAAGCCATAAAGCAACAAGAGTAGAAAAAAGCCTTTTCCCACCAAGATGTACCCGACAACTCGAGGTCTACCTGCCTGCGCACACCGTGACACCGTCGCACGCTTTGCCGGGCTCGACGGTGGCGTGCTGTACAGAGAAGAGGCGCAAGGAACGAAGCCAGGTTGCGGCGCGAAAGCTCAACTTCAAAATGTTTTTTCCCTCTTTAGAACAAAATTACTTTAATTAAGCTTTCAAGAACAAAAGGAAATAAACTCTTTGTAGAAGTCACCATGTTACGTATTTTTCTTTGGGCCACCTCACGGCAGAATTGACGGCTCTTTAAACGGCAAAGCGCAATTTTGCACAAATTTAGCTTTGTTTTTTTTCTGCAAGATATTTAGTTGTACGGCTTGAAACCATTTTTGTGTACAGTATACCTACAGGACTGTCAATAAGAGTATTTACAGTCGCATGCAGCAAAGCCATAGTTTGTAACAAAACTAAAAATATGCTAAAATGCTCATATATTCTTTATTTTTTAAAGCTGCTTCGAGCATACCAAATTCCATGACCATGATCCTTATTACATATCAATTCAAGTACCGTAGGGTTTTTAGGCAAAAATATTCCAGTGTTCCATAAAAAATCTTACTTTTCATCAATTATTGAATGACTCGTAGTTCCACCCCCTTTTACTAGTTCAAACCGCCATCACCCCATAAAAATTGTTTTTCATAAAAAAAAAATAAAAAATATTAGAGAGGCATTACAAACGTTACGGTGAAGAGCCATCAATTTTATTTTAGGAATCAGAGGTGGCCGTGGGACCTTTGACATGGCATGGAGAAGTCCTGGTCACTTGATGCCGCCCGTCGTTTAGCATCGCGTTTCGAGCCGCCCTCGGGTACAAAGGGCACAACGGGCCTGCTATTGCTACGCGCTGGCGGCACCTACGATTATTACACGATACCCGCCGTTTCTTCCCTTGCAGCCGGAAAGACGGACAAGGGGAAGCGGCAGAAAACTCCGTTCTTTCTTTGGACCTAATCGCGTCAGCTATCGTCGCAGGTGGCGTGCTGTGCGGTGAAGAGGCGTTAAGAAGCGACGTGGGTTGTGGTGCGAGAGTTCAACTTCAAAAATTATTTTCTCGCTTTAAACAAAAATTACTTCGATTAAACTTTCAGAATCAAAAGATTATCGATTGTTCTTCCAAACCCACCATATTTTGTATTTCTACTTGGACTATATGGACCTTCCCGATAAATAGGACTGCGTTGACCGAAGCTCTCTCATTCCTGTGTATGTACGATGATGCCTCCGCATGGGGCGAAACGTTTAATGGAAGTTGTTTTTCTTGTTATGTGAAGTCGGTGTTCTTATTTTAATCACCACCTTAGGGTGAAAGAAACGGCTGTTTATGCGTCAGAACGCACTTTTTTGCAACTTCAGGATTTTTTTACTGTGAGATATTTAATTGAGCGGTTGTTAAACATTGTTTATAGATTATATACCTACAGGGCAGCCGGTAAAAGTTATATTTAAGTCCCGGGAGCAGTTAGATATTTTTTTAACTAAATAACAAAAATGTAAACATTTTCAAAAAAATTGAGTTTTTTAAAAAAATATTTAAATTAAACAAAAACTTTACAAGCCCAACCACATTGTAAGTCGAAAGCCGTGCGAATTTAAGAAAAAAATATTGCTGGGTGTTTCACTAAAAAGTTGATTTTTCATCAATTATTGAGTGATGCCTAGTTTCACGCTGTTTTTAAAAGTTCCAACCGCGCTCACGTCATCAAAACATTTTTTCGCCAAAATATTTTAGGGCATGGCTACGGACATTGAGGCAAAAGGCCATGCATTTTTTATTTAGAAATCGGAAGGGGTCGAGCGCGATGTCTGGGACGTTTGACATGGAATGACCCAGTTGAGTGTGCCCTGGTAACGAGAGCATAAAAAACGGGTCTTAAACCTTTCTTATAAACTACTAACAACCATTGACTAAACTGGCTGTTTAAAACTGGCTGTCACTTTAGAACTTTTATGATACATCCGGATTCCATTAAAGGAGCCACGAAACAATTTTTTACTTTCGCTATATACTACTTAAAATTACTCCCAAATATTAATAACAGAATAAACTTGCCTTAGTTTTTTTTTCTAGGCATGGACAGTCGCTTAGAAAGATGCTCACGTTTGAGAAATATGAACACCGTTCATACCCCCAACTTGGAGCCAGAACAAGCGACCACGAGGCGTGGTGCCTATCTCATGCCGCCAACGTTAATCATATCACCGCGCTGAGAATAACAAAATTTAAAAAAAAAACTTTTAAGCTGATAAAAAATAACACACACAAAAAGACACAAAAAAAAAAAAAAAGATGTGTGTGTATGTTTATACACCTAAACTTAGTCTGCCTCAACGCGCGACTTGTCTCTCAGCTGTAGATCAGTAATTTAGCCAGTGGAGTACAACCGCTAGCCTGGGGTCTTTAACGCGCACCCCGCTGTGGTGATATATACGACCGCGCGCCGGTACGATGCTTATCGAGATCGAAACGGGCAGGGCCACGTGAGGATTAAACCCAGGATCCCCGGGTTCTGTAGCGCGAGCCTTCGCTCCACGTGCTCCTGAGCTGGTGTGCGCTAGCCCACTCGGCCACCGATTCCCCGCGTGCTGAGCTCCAGGCATTGTTAGAGTTCGGCTATTCTCACCACCGCAGTGGCTGGACACGAACAACTACCCGAGTGTCCGCCGAGGCAATGACTGTTACAAGCCGAAGTCAAGCGCTCACGCAGTTCTCGTGTCCAACCAACGAGCCGCGCTCGTGGTGGTTTTGATCCCCCCACAATTACGTCATCAAGCTTTGTGAAGGCAAGACCACGGCAAGACTGATATAGACACTTTTAGACAGCTGTGCATGGGGGCCGGTATAACCAACCTTCAGTTTTTGTTTCCTCTTATTTCGTTCGCTTCACTTCATCATTGCTACAGCAGGACAGGTTACTGCCACTCCAAATGCTACTGTGTCCTTTCCCCAGTATACGGCCTTTGTGGAGGCACGTCAACGCCCGCTTCAGTGGCTCAGAATCTCGGTAAGACGAGAGAAGATCGGCAATGGTGGCTTAATCGGTGCACGTTTAAAGCGTCTATAAATGATCCCCTTTTATCCGCGCAATTTCACCGCTACAAAGAAGCTTCTCAAGCAGTGGCTGTCTGCGCGAGTATATATACTTAGGCCAGACTAGGACCAGTACGCCTCTGCAAAGACATGAGCATTCCCACCCGGTATCGTTTTAAAACTCTTTTAAACTGGCGTAAATAAAAATATTTCCCTTTACTCTAGGCTAATTAATCTGGAATCTGGTTCTAGCCATCAAACTATAAGAAACCTAACTCCAATCGTGTCCGTTCACTCTCATTCCGTTTATTTTTCTCGAGCGCAATTTTATGAGCATGTCTAAACAGCCAATTGCTATATTGTGATGAAACACAAAAAATGAGGTCTAAAGCTAAATTACGCTCTGGGTAGCTGGTGTATTTTCGGTACAAATTAAATGAGGTAGCGCCAATGGGAGAAAGAGAAGCAAGTAAGACAGGATGGGTGCTGTCCTGTATTACCTGCTTGTCCTTTTCTCATTTGCGCTATTTTATTCGTACCAAAATGTCTTCAACATCAAGGGACTACCTATACGGGTAAAAGTGTATGACACAAATTCGCATAATTATTCGCAGTTCGTACTTGAAGTGCGTTGCAACAAGCGAACACAGCACTTTGCTGATTCCTCCAGCGATGACAACACCACACGTGTCCCTCATTTTTTTCTAATATCCTTGGGTCATTATTTTCATCGCTCGATTCAGGTTTCGCAAGACCTGCACTCCTTGTGATTCGATCAATTTCCTACCTCTGGGACGCAAGAAATGCAATAAAGGTTCTACGGAACGATAGAAAGTACGAAGAAAGAAAGAAACGGAAAGAAGCGGAGAAATCCCCAACAGGCTCAAGGCAAAACACAAAGAAAAGAAAAAAAGAACAAACAGCGTAGCAGGGATTCGCGTTGCTACCAAAATAAATAGACAGCGCCATCAAAGAAACCCCTGAGTACCTTCCTGGATTCCCCCCACCCCCTTCCCCTTTTTTTTCTGATTCTTTTTTTTCTTGGGCAGAAAATGTACTATGGAACCAGTGTCTGAACAAGAAACAAAGGTCTTCACCGCCAGCTTGTTGCTTAGAACAGAGATCAAAATCTGTCGAACCGTCATTCTTTATATGATTTTTCAAGATTACAATTGACAATACAAACAAATGACCTCACAAACAAACAGACAGGATATACTAAGTATTTGAGACATTTTTTCTGATGAAACATTCAGTTTGGTCTACAGATAACACCGATGTAGGCAGCAGATGGCACCATTTCTAGTTCAAAATAGAGACAGTCAGTCTTCTTACAACGTTTCTGAGTTCCTCTCGTTTGAGCCTCGTTTAAACTGCAGTGAGGGCTATAAGGGAAGGAACACGTGCGTAGACCAGCACGTACTTATTACAAGTAATCTAATCACTTGTAATTGATTACTTTTGAGAGTAGTTTTGTAATCATTTGAAGGCGTTCATTAGGAAGTATTCACGAGAGTAATCTTAGTAATTTTTGAAAATAGTAAAATTACCCGTAACTGTTACTATTTTCCCTCCCTTTTGATGGCGTCCTTTGTACAATTTTCCGAGCGAGGAATACTCAGACCGAACCTCCGACAGGGAAATGATTTACCAAAATTGGTGGATGGAAAAGATAAGCAGTTTGTAATTAGGTGATTCTAATTCAAAAATGGACAGTCCGAAAGGCCCGTTTTATATCCACAAAAAAAAATGTGTCGTTTCGAACATCTAAGGAAGTAGGAAAAGTAGAAGTTACTTTTTCGAGTGACGGTCAATTTACTTTACTTCTCAAGGAGTCGAGTAATTTGATTGAATACATTTTAACCGAAAGTAATTGTAATTGCAATTGATTCCTTTTTTTTCAGTAACGTGTACAAGATTGCACACGCAATATATATTGTATAGACCTACTAAAAAAAAAATACCAGGGCGTAGTTATCTACACACCGAGCGGTGATAATGAAAAATGTGCCCCGCAAAGCAGTTATTTAAAAAAAAAGGTGCCGCGCAATTTATTGTTTTTACTGTGCAGGGGTGGGCTTACGAGCATCCAGTGTTGGGTAACGCGTTACAAGTAACGGCGTTACCGGTAACGCTTCAATTTTTACGGTAACGTAGTAACCTACTCGCAACATTTTCAAAACGGTAACGGATAACGAATTTACGTTACTTATTTCAAGTAACGTGTCACGTAGTTACGTTAACTCGTAACACATTCTTCCCAAGACCGGAAAAAAGTACACGTAATTATTTTCTTCCTCCTATGCTTCCTTTCACACTTAAAGGAGCTGCACAACGATTTCAACGTTGAGAGAATTGGCATCTTCTACTTTTGACATTGTTCACCTTGTCATAAAGGACAGAAAACATACCTCCTTCCTTCTGAAATGTTGCGATTCCGCGGCGTAATCCCGAGGCAAAAATGAGAATATTCCCCAACCTGCAGCCGCGAGCGGCGGCCATGAGAACCACGCGGCATGACGACAATGGGGGTCTTGTAGTGAGATAGCAAGTTGTGCGAATGCCTGCTTGATAAAAGGTAACTTTTCTATAAATCTTGTCGTTCCAACATAAATATAAAAGCGTCAAAAACCTGGTATCATCGACAAAACTTTTCTTATACGGAGTTTTCGTGGCGCCATCTATTCTAGGTCCACAAAACCGTCAGCTCTATCTGCTACCGCGAACAGCCGCCAGAAGCCGGAGGGGGAGGGGCAGAGCCGGACGAGGATGGCCGGACCCGGATGAGACTTTCCTCCTTTCACCATATTGTTCGCGCTGAGCCAGCAGATTGTCACGCGGTCGCGCAGACCCCATTGACGTCACAGCGCACCTGACTCGGAAGATGGTGAAGGAGTTGAGAGGTGCCGAAAACCTCAACCTTTGTCTATTTTTTAAATAAAAGCTAGGACATTCAGGCTGAAGTGGTTTCTTTTTTCTTTACTTCAGAAAGGACGAGACACCAACTCCCAAATTATTTAAGCAAAGCACTGAAACTGTTGCACTGTTCCTTTAAGTCCAGAGGCAGCCGACGCTACGACTTGATGGGGCAAATCGGACAGCGTCAAAAACTAACCATCACGGCGTTCGTCATGTTTCTGTATGCGTTTTATCATCGCTGGGCTAGTCATGAAAAAAAATTGCGATGGCTTAGCTTGACTATGCCAGGATATACGTAGCGTGAGTTTATGCGCACAAAATGAGAGGAGCTATCAAGCGGCTCCGGTGCAGCGTCAGACTTGGCTACTGCGCAACGGAGGCGGACAGCTGGGCACGCGGCGGCGCCAGTGCGTCTGCCGCGGCTATGACGTCACTCCTCTGGAATGTGCAGACCGGCGAGACGCGCGTGGTGGCGGCGGAGCGCGCGGCGGCGGCCAACGTTATTAGATTAGCTCAGTTACAGAACTGCTCATAGACGCTGCATGCACGAACAGTACCCCCTCACTCACCACGACTCGCCCGGCGTCGCTCGACGCGCCGCCAGACGGCTGCTTTGGTAACTGAATCGGGATACGTTCGTTTCAACGTTACTAGAAACGTAAAAACCAACGGGAAAAAACTCTTTTTGTAGTAACTTTTATTGGAGTTTAGTACAAAATGGGGGCGCGTGATGTTTTCTAAAATTTTTAGTTTGCAAGGTTTTGCAGCACAATTAATATTGTTTTTATACAACCATGCCTCAGCGGTGATTTCAGGTAGCGCGTCCCGACCTAGCCGCATCTTAGCTTCGGTGGTACTTCACGGCGCGTCCGCTGGGAGACGGGGTGACACCAGTGTACCCCTTTCCACCGTACCTGTTTCGGCTCCGAAATGGCCGATTGAAGCTAAAATAGATGTCTCGTGCAGTTCCTCAAGTGACCGCTGCGGGAGAAATGGCGGCGTTATGATCGCCTGTTGGCGCTTCAGCTGTGCTCTTTGGAACGCACAGTTATGAAGCGAAAATATAAATGGCGCTTCGAACGACGCCAGACGGATTGAAGTGAGTGAGGGGGTACCCCCTTCCGCGGGAGTTCGACAACTGAGGTAATCTAGTAACGTTGGCGGCGGCGGCTCCGGCGCGCCAGCTGTGCGCCGTGTGACGTCACTGCTCCCCTTGCATGCGCAGACCGGCGAGGCGCGCGCGGCGGCGGCGGAGCGCGCGGCGGTGGCGTCTTCGGGGCGCCAGCTGTGCGCCGTGTGACGTCACTGCTCCTCGCGCTTGCGCAGCACGGAGCACGGCTCATTATGCGAGCCACGCGAATCTGCTCAACCTGGGCCAGTGTAGCTCCCGCTACAAAAAATCCCAGTGACTTGCTTTTTTGACGCGGCTTGATTTGTCCCAATAGCTCGTAAATGCGGCTGCATATGAGGGCCAAGTTATTAATTATAGCACTAATTCCTCGTGCCTTCGAAAAATAAAATTTACTCTCTTTTCCCTGCGCAAAAAAGTCCCACTTCAGAGAAACGCCATCGCCCACGCACTTTATCCCAGTGTCGATAAACACTGTAGTCTGTACAAAAGTAGTCTGTACAACTGTAGAAAAGGGCGCATCGTGTGGGTCGTTATAGTAAAAAGTTTAAAAGACCAATTATTGTGAAGTTTGCCTCCTATAAAGAAAAACAGGAGATTTTGTCAAACTCCAAAAAATTTGGAGGGTCAAACTGCAGCGCAGACCAAAAATTATTCTCCCAAAACCCGAGAAAAAAAAACAAAAAACAAAACCTCTGGGAGTATGCAAAAGTTAAAAAGGCAGAGAGTGAGAACTGGTGAGGTTAAGCTTTGACAACCCAGTTGTATATGATAAAGCTTTTACGTGGTATAAAGAAACGGAGCAAGTTGTTCCTGTCGCAAAAAATTGCCACTTAAAAAAGAAGAAAAAAACGCATTCGCCGTGACCGTGCCGTTCTAATAAACTGCAGAAGCCTCGTAAAATAGTTGACGAATTTGTCGGTTCTATCGAGCCTGTAAAAACTGATATTGTGTTTGGAACTGAATCCTGGCTAAATCCTTTCATTAGGGATACTGAAGTGTATCCAAAAGAACTTGTTGCTTATCGAAAGGACAAGTCGCGACTCGGCAGAGGCCGTTTTTCTGCTGGTTCATTCATTGCTAAGGTCATCCATACTCAATCTTGACCATGACCAGTTGCGTAGCTAGGCTTTGGCACCCGGGGCCCTTGGGTCTTTCGTAGCCCCCCCCCCTTCTCCTCCCCTTTACTCCACGAGATCGCAACCAGTAAACAGGGGGAGGGGGGAGGGCGGGAGACGCCAGAGGTGGCATCCCCCCCCACGTGACTGGGACACCTGGTAACCAAGGACCAGGGCGCCTCCCCCCCTTACTACGCCACTGGTCATGACACTGTTGAATCACTGTGGTGCAAAATGACCCTAACTTATAACTCTCCATATGTTGTTGGAGCGCTTTAGCGAGCACTAAAGTTGAGACTTTATCATACAATAATCGCTATACGAGACTTTCCGGGGCTCATGCCGAACAATTCTCTTGCGGAGACTTCAATTTGCCAGATTTAGAGTAGCGGGACGGCACTCGTGTGTGCACAGTTAGTGGGCGAATAAACCTTCAAATAAAAAACATCGCAGATACGTCTGGACTCTTGTAGTATTTGATTGAGCCAACAAGAAATAATAGCATTTCAGATCTCTTGTTTTGTAGCTCTCTCTACCTCGTAGGCCCCATTAGCATTATTTCAGGTATTAATAATCACCCCATTGAAAACATTATATGAATTTATTTCTGATATGTTTATTGCACACCTTTTTCATATCAGTTTCAATGTAGCAAATCAGTTTCAGCTAAGCTAGGTGGCGCTAGGTACCGCCCAATTCATATGCTACAAAAATACTTTTATTTGCTCAAGCCAGTGACGCCACCATCTAGATACATTACGCATTCCACAATAGCATCAGCTGAACATATACATTGAGCAATACACATACACGGCACAACAAACATAAATACAACACCACACCGATAACTACTTCTGAGCTTTGCGCTTCCTCCTTTTATACTGGTCGTTTTCAAGGTACGGATTTTCTCGGTGGCCACCTAAGCAATAAATAATATTTCCAACATGTGGATTTATTTTCAGTAATGTCATACCTCTGAGTGTATTTTCAACGGCTCAGGGTATGAATCTCTTAGTAAAAAGTAAACGCTCATGCCGTAATTATTTGAAAGCCAATATATCAAGCCGCTCCACTGCGGTTCCCAGCCACGTGTTTGCTTGACTGCGCAGCACGTCGTATACTGAAAAAAATGATATGAATGTATTTCTGATATGTTTATTGAACACATTGCAAATTCTTATATGAAAGTCATATAAGTTAT
The DNA here is from genome assembly GCA_037355805.1 of Ixodes ricinus. Taxonomy (NCBI): domain Eukaryota; kingdom Metazoa; phylum Arthropoda; class Arachnida; order Ixodida; family Ixodidae; genus Ixodes; species Ixodes ricinus. Next base: position 24,193 of record JAZHYW010037349.1, read on the forward strand.
CACTTAAATCACATATGAACTTGTATGCTGCATATCAGTTGGCATATGTTGCGTATTTGTTCTCATATGTCGCATATCAGTTTTTGGGTATTTCATATCAGTTTCATATGTCACGTATCGGTTTTTGGATACTTCACATCAGCTTCATACGTCGCATATCAGTTTTTAGAGATTTCATATAATTTTTTTTTTCAGTAGGACATCACGCTGTTATAGCGAACATCAAAACTGGGTTCAACCGCACAAAGTCATGAGCATCGAGGAGTCTTTTTTCTTTGAGATGAGTGATTACTCGGGTATCACTTATAAGGAATGTGGTTCAGACACAGTCGGAATAAGTGAAATTATTTATAATCATTAGACAATTTCGAATGATGCAGAAAAAAGCATCGTGCTTAAATAACTACTTTCAGTCTGTATTTTTGCTCAAGCACAACAACGTTTATCTACCTAGTGTTAGCACGGTTAAATTAATGCAGCCTGTCGAACTCAGCGTGAGTGGCATTCAGGCGGTGTTAAAGACCGTGTATGAAACAAAGGCAACTGGGCCGGATGGCATTTGCCCGCGCATATTAAAACGCTGTGCTTATCCAATTTAGGTCTACCTTTATTTAATTTGTTCTAAGTCGCTGGACACGGGTCATTTGCCTGATGACTTGAAGATCGCTCACGTCGTTCCCATTCACAAAGGCGGACCAAAAGAAAATGTCGTAAATCATAGGCCAATTTCGTTAAACTCAATCCCACGCAAAGTCTTCGGGCATATTTTATATTCAGAGGTAATCGGCCATTTAATAACCAACGGCTTATTGATTAAGAAGCAACACGGTTTTCGTAGGGGTTTTTCTTTTACTGCGGAACTTTTTGAATTTTATTATGACCTAGCCTCTGGTGTTGACCATGGAGGGCAAATAAATTTTGTAGTTTTGGATTTTCGAAAGGCGTTCGACACGGTTTGGCATTCACACCTTTTTAATAAACTTCCAATGTTAACCATAGATTTGACTATACTTAAGATTGATTGAAAATTATTGGCTTCAGCGTCGCCACTTTGTTGTATTAAACGGCATAAATTCCCATTATGTTAATGTGACATCAGGAATTCCACGGGGCTCTGTCCTGGGTGCAATTTTAATTTTAATTAATGTTAATGATCTTTACCTGTATTCGGTTGTTGGCCGATGATTGTGTTGTGCATAAGAGAGTTAAAAGGTCGGATGATGCCGCCCAGTAAAAGTAGACCTAAATCGTATCTATATTTGGTGCTCAGTGTGGAATATGAATTCGAATCCTCAAACACTCTCCTCGTGTTAGTTTCATAAAGAAAACAAAATGGAATCCCAGTATTTTATAAACAATAATCCAGTAAATAAGCAGCTTACATACAAGTATTTAGGTGTGGCATTTTCTTCTGACTGTTCGGGGAATGCCCATAGAGAAGTAGTTCTAAATAAAGGCTGGCAGGGCAATTAATTGTATTCAACGTAACTTAAAATGTTAACAACCCAACTTAAAGACAACTGCTTATTTGACATGTATTAGAGCCATTCTAGAGTACGCATGTGCCGTTTGGGACCCAGCCCAGAAAACGTTAATAGATAAGCTGGATAATATACAAGAAAAGGGCGGCTAGGTTTATTCTAAAAAGATGTGGGAGGAAAGAAAGGTGCACAGAAATGAAAAAAAGTGTTAAACTGGGAATCACTTCCCGTGCGTCGGGAAAATTTTCGACTAAAATTTACTTTCGCAATAGCCAAAAATAAAACAGGTATAAATAGAGAGACTTACTTAAAACAACTCTATGATATATCTAGTCGGAATTATTATAGTCATAAACAATACAAAGTACCAGGCTAGGACAACCATGTTTGCCAATTCTCTTTTCGTTCGAACGATTGCACCATAACATCCACTCCCGGAAGAACAAGTGTGCTGTTTGAATGAAGCTGTTTTTTGTTTTGTTTTTTCATCTCTGCAAACTCCCCAGCTGTAAGACCCCTGGGCACTGCGGGGCAATTACTGAATAGAGAATAAAGAAAGTCTAATATCATAAAAACAAAAAATGGTATGATTGCTGTCTTTAGGACGTTTTTCAGTGAAAAACGCTTGGCAGGAAGAAAGAGAATATTGTTTTCTTTCTTCCTAACAAGTTGTTTCTCGTGTTGTTTTTTGTTTTTGTTTTTTCACTGAAATAAGTTTTAATTACGCCCACGATGACATTTCTTGTTTTGATGATATCAGGCTAAGGTTGACGTCGGCTCGCAGAAAAAGTTTTTTTTTAATTTTCATATCTTGATTTAGGTAACCTCATACTCTCGAACTTTTTGCGTTCTATCCCAACCGCTATAGCGTCACATTCACACGGAGTTTCAGCATCTTCCGATACGCGGTTTATGTACGAAGGCCGAAAAACACGGAGTAGTTTACATAACCGCCACCAGGGTGCTTGCATGAGACAGTGATGCAAGGCTGCTTCCTGCTCGAAAACTCTGACGTAATCCATGTCGGTGATATTTTTTGTGTTTTCGTCCTACGTCTCCTTTCGATCTATTTTACTACGCACAGAAGCAGTGCTTTCCAAATCGTTGGAGTCCTTTCGCGCCGCGATCGACTATGCGCCAGCCTAAGCGATCTGCCGCATAAAGCATCGTCTGGCACTCGATTCGTATACATACGGGTCGTTGTTCAAACTCCATACGACTCGGCGCTCGAGAAATCGGCTCGTAGGTGGGCAAAATGTTTTCGGAAGTTGCCCCGACGGCTCTAAGAAGGAGAAAAATGAAGAAAGCGTGGGTTTGCAGCGTCCTATATACATCTTGGAGCGCACTTCAGTTCTGTCGTCCACTGAGCCTTCTGCTTGATTCTGCGTTTTTAGCAACGTCAAAGACGACGCTAACGAAGAATCGCTGACGTGCATGTGAATAGGAAAGTAGAGGAAAGCGTCATCGGCAGGGCCACAGCGAGACAGCTTGCTGACTTTGGATTTTTAGTTTTCAGACACGGTGGTTGGTAGCGTGTCCGAAAGAGACGTCAAGTGTAAGGGCCCTATCGGGCTCTTGCACTCGCAAATTGCAAAGTACCTTCTTTTTTTTTTATTTTTTTTGCAATGGCAACCTTGTTTTTTGTTTTTTTCGCTTTTTATGGAACTTTTGATTCAGAAAGGTCTACTTTCGATATTTTTGCAGAAACGACGCACTAGCTGCCTCGTTTCGAAATTTTACATCGCCGTACACTAAAGAACCGACATTTGGTAATATTATTTTTAATTAAGTTTTCTCTACTCGGCTCACGGTGTATCCAGCCTCTACTGTATCTGCTTATCAATTTCAGTGCGTAGTCTCGAGTAGAAGAGTATTAACAAACATTATTGTTGTTACTGGAGAAACCTCCTAACGATCAGTTTTCGGCCTCCTACTGGAACTGAAACGAACCTTTTTGGGGTGAACACTAAACCAAGCACATAAATTATAAAAACAGAAATCCCCTCCTTTAAAAAAAAAATGAAGAAACGACAAAAAAATATATATTTTCGTAACCTAGCCGAACTTCAATGTTTGGGAGTATTTCCATGCTTCTTTTTTGTTTTTCTGTTTTACTGGACGCCACCATCTAGATCAAGGCGCCTTAGGTTCAACCATCCCTTGTAAACGCATCCTTTCCTTGCCGGGGAAGCACATCGTTTAAGCTTAGCGAAAACAGAAGAAATAATGAACTCGATCAGAGAAATAAACATTTCCGGGATCTAGGAAGTATGATGGGTGGTCAATTCCGATTACGTGTTAACACATCCTTCGAGCCAGTACATCCACCGAGCCATTACGTCCATCGATGTATGTAATGGCACGGTGGATGTACTAGCTCGTTGGATGTGTTGACATGTGTATGTATGTGGCTGCTCGGTGGATGTAGTTACTCGTTGGATCTAGTAGCTCGATGGACGTAGTTGCGCGATGGATGTAATTGCTCATCCTTCCTGATACGACGCCTAGTGTGCCATTACATCCATCGAGCTAGTACATCCATAAAAGTCTAGATGGCCGCCATTGGTTTTTTGCGTTAGTCACATTTGTAGGCGGAAGCAGTTCGTCTGCTTCTTTGCAGAGGTCGTGGTGACGTCAGGATGCGAGCTCATCAGCTTTAAATCGAAGAGCCAATCAGAGCTCGGCGCTCTTTCTGACGTCACCACGACCTCTGCAAAAGAAGCAGACGAACTTGCTCTCCGCATTGGTTCGGTAGCCACGGGAAAGAAACGGTAAGCCCCAGAACGTTAGTGTATCACAATTAAATTCTATAAGACATTAAAATTTTTTTCTCGAGCGAAATAAAAGGTGTGATTTTGTATACCGTCCTAATTCTTTAATAATATTATTACTTAGTGAATTTTGAGGGTGAAAAAAGAAGTAACAAATGTCTGATCAGTGTGGAAACAACACACAACGAGCCGACGATGCGTGTTCGACTTTGGAGACGCCGAGGGCCCCAGAAAGTGCATGGCGCACAGAGGGTCCCTTTACTCGCTTTAGTACATTCAATTTAGAGCATAACTCTTCAAAATAATGTGAACTATTCTACAGCATGGTCACATGAAGAAATAAACCTGCGTGATTGATGGATGTAATGGCGCGTTTTTGTACGAAGCAGCACGATGGATGTGATGACACGATGGATGTAACGGCACGATGGATGTAATGACATGCTTTTGGACGAAGTTACTCGATGGATGTGATGGCGTGGTGGATTTAATGGCACGATGGATGTAACGGCATGATGGATGTAATGGCATGTTGGATGAACTGGCCAAAAATGGATGTAATGGTACGATGGATGTGCTGGCACTATGGATGTACGGGCACGATGGATGTAATGACACTAAATTGGACGTAATTGCTCGATGGATGTAATGGCACGATGGATGTGCTGGCCCCAAGCCGTCAATTCCTTCACCCATAATAGGCCGATCTCACCAAGCGTTCAACGCATGTGTGACGCCGCTATAACTTTAGCTCATAGGAGGAAGGCGGCAGGGGACGAGACGGCTTGGCTTGTGTTGTCTCGGGCTGTATTTACCAGCGCAGAGCTCCAGCTCGCGCATGCAGAGAGACTAAAGTTACCTCGATGCATTGCTGCAGCGGTGGCGTAGCCAAACTGGCTGGTGAGATCGGTCTAAAAAAGCGTGCTCTTTGTGGCTCGCGGACCCTGATCACCGCATGGTCAGATACTTGACAGCTCGAAAGCTGATTTGTGTTCTTTCGCCATATGTTATTACCCCTGCTCTTTTTTTGTCATTCCTAGTTTGCGCACCGTTCTTATTTGCACGTTTTCGGAACTGAGGCCCGTTCGTTAAACTTATTTTCCCGAACTCGAGCTGCTCTTAAGACGACTGCTCGCTTTACGACGATCGATGTTATTAGCGAAGTGTCGCGGCGAATCCCGTGCGTGCATTCGCGCGGGGTAGTGGGTCACGTGACACTAAATTCCCGCTAGATTAAACGTAGAAATTTTTCAGCGAAATATCGCGAGAATCAGGAGTCACGTGACGTCACCGTGTCAAGTGACGTCATGGTGTCAGTGTCACAATGTCACTCGACGTCACGGTATCACGTGACGTCGTGGCGTCGCACGAGCACGGTCCCCGGAAGCAAGTCCACTACTGTTTCAACGCGGCACCCATAACTGCAGGTGCCTGGAACGAGTCTCCGATTGGTGCGTTTCGCGTCCTATCCAACCCATAGATCTAACGTGGGTCCCGAAGCGGCAACAAAGGACGTACCTCACAAAAGCCGGAGTGTCGTCCTGTCGGGATGTCCCGATCCTGGCGGATGGTATTAGTAGACAGGCTGGCAAAAGGTACGAACGAACCCGGGTGTCGCTGTCATCGCGGAGTCCCGGCTACCGCGGGAAACTTCGACGGACTGTTACACTGCAGGGGAGCGACATGCGGCGGAACAGGCGTCTGCCCGCCGTGACGCCTCCAGGATCGCGGCCGGCGACGGTAAGGAGTTCCTTGAGGCGTCGAAAATAACTGCACGGGACCAGGAATCCTGTATTAGTGTTTTTCCCGTACTTACGATGAACCAGTATCTAAAAAGGTTCCTACATCGATGATTAGCCTTTGTACGTTTGCGTGAATCTAGTCATTGCCGGTTGGGGACGCGCCCTCGCATGACTAACGTGTATCTCGCCTTACCTGCAGGTAGCCGTTTATCGAAAGAAATAACTTCCCACCGCCTGTTACCGCAATAATACTCTTGGTGGAGCTTTTTTTTCTTTTTTTTCACGATAATATAAGTGTGTGTGTGTAAGGTTGCCGAATTTATTTTTTTTTGTGACGAAATTGGTTGATAAACGTTGTCTGCCAGTTACTGCCTGTCCTGTGTGCTTTTGTCAGTGTGTTTCTCCCATTTTGTCCCGTCTTTTTCGCACTCTTTTTAATGCGTTAGCATCGCTACCCATATCACAGGGAAAAGCTGAGAGCGTCCGTCTCTGTACAAAAAAAGTGGAGAGAGAAGCGCGCCGCGTAAAGAGAAGAAGAGTAGTGAAGGACAAACGCGAGAGGGAGCCGACGTCACGGGGAGGAAGCCAATGGACGCGCGGTGCGCGGAGGTGAGAGGGAGGCGACCTAATGGGGCAGAAGTCAATGCGCGCGCGGATGCTGGGGCGAGTCTGAACTTGCAGGTGTGCGGTGCCCGTATGCCTTGCTTTGTGCTACAAAGCAAGGCAATGGACACTGCACACCTGCAAGTTCAGGTAAGACAAGTTCAGACAAACAAAGTACCAGCGCTGGTATAAGTAGACGGCAAAAAATTAAGGAAAGATCCATTGGTGGATCCTCAGAGAATGCGTTAACATGACCCTTGGGAAACGCCACACACGTCCCCATTTGGGAAACGCTAACGCTGACCCCGTAACGAAGCCAGAAAGGGGCAGCAAAAATTGATGAAGCAAAAGATAAAGCCAAAACAGAAAAGTGAAGGGGTCAGCGTTAGCTTTTACCAAAGGGCGTTTTTACCAGTGAGGCGTTTTACAAGGGTCATGCGAACGTATTCCCTAAGGATCCACCAATGAACCTTCCTTTAATTTTATTATTGTGTCTTACCGACTTGAATCTTAACAGCCAAGCTGCGGTGGAGAAAAAGAAACAAAACAGATGCGCAAAAAACCTTGAGCGTGTTCCTTCGTTGCCGCAATTGATTGGCAACTATATAATGGGGACTTTCAGCAAACCGTTATCGCGTTCCGCGTACCACGCTATCGGAGCCTTAGAAGCATGATATTAAAGCGCGCGCCCCGTGGTCACGGTTTCACCCGGGCGCGCGCTTAAAAGCATGCTTCAAAGGCTCCGGTAGCGCGGTACACGGAACACGGTAACGGTTTGTTGAAGTCCATATTAACATCTAGAGTTAATAAGTTTTAACGCTTCATTTGTTTGGGGGTAATAAAAACAAAACCTTAAATACACATTGTAAAATAAGGCTTGTATAAAAATATATTTTATATCAATCCTATGGTCCAGGATTCAAACAAAAATTTACATAGATCGAACAAAACAACAAAGGTACAAAACTGCAAGAACGGTGCTGTCTCTATACGGGCTTAAAATATACTACGCCAAATATTAACTGAACATTATCTTAGCTGCATGCTTTAACTACCTCAAAGTTTTCCCCTTACAAGACAGCCTTTAGAAATTATCGATGAATCGGCACGCAGTACGTTGGCACCTTCACAATAGCTTGAGGGCGAACAAACTTTCGATATTCCTTATTGAGCTTTTTATTCTATGCATTAAAAAAGAACATTTACATTTTTGCTATTTAATACACAAAAAAAATCAACGCAAAATTTACAAGAATGCATTATCTTTCCTGTAGATATATAAAAACGGTCGCGGTAAAAGAATCACTCAAAATATTTCGATTGGAAAGCGCAGGAAAAAAGTAATCCGACTTTTCACGGTACTTAAAAAAAAAGAAGAAAAACACTTGGGAGGCAAGCAACATACCCAATACACAAAGCATATACAAAGAAACGTAGGTTTGAAATACACTTCCCTATTCTAATAAAGACTTTTTTTTTCTCATCTTTATTTTTTATGTTTATTTTAAAACGGCAGCAGCAAACACGACGAAAAAAACTCTGAGAAAAAGAAAAGGGCAACTTTCTCCGGAAAACGTAGAAGTATCGATTACAGTGCCCCAGACGTTTCAAAGGCGACGAGAATTGGAGTTTTAAAAGAATTCGCTGACGAAGCAGAGACAGCAAAGCCAAGAATAAAAACAAGAACAAGGTAAAAGGGAGCAAACAGTCGGAGCAGCGATCGCACCCTAAATCGGCGGAGAGGTGCAGGGCAGCATTTGCATTCATTGAAGTGCAGGCAGGCTTCGAGACTGGGGAATATATATCCACTATCCGACGGAAATTGGTTCCGAGATTTCGAAAGAGGTACAAATAAGGGCACTTTGGGTCGAGACCGAAAAGATTGAGAGAAAGATTGTTAAGCGTTGACCCCTGGTAAGATGTGCTGTATCGCGTATATGCAACAGCTAAGCTCATATTTCGTTCAAAGCTAAGCCGACAAGGCGGTGCAAGCTATCATGCTTGTTGGACCAGTTAACCGCCGGCTTTCCAACCACGTGATCGCGCTCTCTGAGCATACCCATGCGAAGAAAGCGGGGTCGGGCGTTGAAAGGGAAGTGGTTGATTGGTCGGGCGAGAACGTAGCTTCCACCGCCGTGTCAACTTAGTAGTGAACCAAGTATAGCCGCTGATTAATAGACCGATTCCACCGGCTGTTCCACTACATGGCCACTATGGCTTAGAAATCGTGAGAAATGGTTTCTCCAATGCTGCACACATACTACAAAAATATATTTTTGTACGATCTCGTTTTTTTCTTCTTTTTTTAAGCAATAGTGCCGCGCCAAATATATTGTTCCAGAGGTCTTCAGGACACGCCAGCAGTTTGTAACGCTAACGCGGATTGTTAACTGGTGGCGTGACGAATGGCCGAATAAAGACAGCGATTAAGCGAAATAGCCCTGAAAACCGTGCAAAACGCCGGCCTATATAACATCTTTATCTTCAGGTTGTTGTGTCTTGATATTTGTTTTTGGTATTTTTCTTTTTAGCTTGGTAGCGGGAAGCGCAGGAGTTGAATACCCTTTTTTTCACGTGTTATCAAACGTTATTTAGTAAAATAATATCTCACTTGGAATGCCTGCTTTTATTTAACAGGAAGCTGATATCCAATTTCCAGTCAACTTCTCGTGACTTTAATATGACCCCCTTGGAGCGCGAACCCTCGTGTTATTTCGGTGAGCTTCGCCATTATCTAAGTTTATACAATTAACATTCGACATTGTTTCCGGAGGTGCCAACTCTATAACGGGTGTCAAGATAAAAGAAAAACAATCTGGCTATTATTGAGGCAATAACTGTTTATATATACTGTTCATTACATGCATGGCGTTAGTTTCTAGTTCAAATTGTTTTTCTCTTTAAACAAGCAACAAGAGGGTGACCACTTTAGAAGCACCGTCTCACGTGCGTTTATTGAGTACGGTGAAGTCTTGGGGAAGTAGGTTTTGCAAATTGACGATTAAAAACAGCGCGAACGAGACAAAGCACAAAGGGAACTCAGCGAACATTACAACACTATACGATAGAATCCGTCGATTAACGTTTTAGTAATAAATGCATTAGTCTTCTTGCAAATGTAGTTTTAAAGGCAGTCATTATTATAAAAACTGACCCATTTTTTTATTTGCGAAATAGCAATGAGCTTTGTCGTTTGCGTGGCTCTTTTATTTTTTTCGATGTTTTCACTATAGATTTATAAAGAAATAATGTCCCAAGTCCTCTCCACAACAATGCGTAGAAGATCGAATGATTCGTAATGGACACCAGGACTCTGTGTTCGTGGTAAGAGCGCCGACGCATCCAAAAAGGAGATTTTGTTTTATGTAAGCTTTGTTTCGAACACGCATACACTCCTTGCCGGGCCTTGTTCCCCGCTGTCGCCATTTTCGGAGGGCATCGTGCCAAACGATCGACATATTCAGCATCCATCTTTGCGAGCATTTGGCCTTTTTGAAGATTATTTTTGGGGCGTAATAAGCAATGAAAACAGGAACAAGGGCACGATGCAAATATGTTCCGGAGGGTGGCGGCATGTTAGTCTGCCCTTAATTTGCAGTTCGCAGACAAATTCCTAGACAGCGCTCGTTACTCAAAAAAGAAAAAAAAAAGAAAGGCCCCCAGTGAAAGTTAAGAAACATCCCAGCGTATCTGACGTGTTACGCAGACAGCCCAAATACAAAAATATATTGGCGAAAAAAATTTCACCGGGCTTCGCGAACACATGTTCCGTCCGCGTCAACATTGCTTTTTAATCTATCACAATCACGAGGCATCATCTCCGCGTCCCGGCCCGAACGAAGCAAACGAACTCGGCAAAACTAAGCACCGGAGGCACATATCCGCAGTAAGCCGGAATGAGCATTATGAAAAAAAAAGTAACAATAAAGATAGACGCGAAATAAAATCAAGGAAGCTTCGAAAGAGGCCATTTGGAAGAACGATGATGAGCCGACGAGCCTGCCTTAGAAGAAGCAGCTTCTGCAGGAGACCTGCTCCCCGTGTACTTACCGGACGGTGTTTTGCGCTCGCTTTTATATTGCTGCTGCATTTCTTCTTCTTTCTTTTTTGTTGGGAAGTTAATACTGCTGTTTATATCTCGCTCTAGCTTATTTGGCGAACCGTGAAATGACGACGAGGAGCTGCTCCTCAATGACTAGATGAAGCAAGCTTCAGACTTAGAAGCGGTTCCGTGAGGAAGTTCAGCGAACGTTAAGCCTCGTCAATTTGTGCGTGGGGCTTGTTTCTGGTATGGAAAGGGATCGTTTTCTGTGACTACACGCTTTAGACGAGTACCTGCGCGATACCCGAGCACATTACGCTCACCGTCGAGCATACGTTATATAACTTGTCTACTGGCGATCCTACTCTAGGTGAATTGCCATGTTCGAAATACGAGTGTGTCTTTAGCGTGTCTTGTCTATCGAATACACCCAAGGAAATTAGCACTTACGAAGTATTTCTTCGAATCGCACACCACGAGAATTGCGAATGATCCAGAGATCTGTTTTTCCTACCTTCTAACGCATTCACTTCTTTTGGAGATGAGGCACTGCGTTTTAACCTGATCTACGTTTTTGTTTTGTTTTTTCTTTTGATGAAACGTTAGTTAAGTCCTCTTTTCGACTGAGATATGACCCGCACCGATACGTAAAATTTTCAAACGATGAGAGACAGTCTAAGAAAATCTCCTTGTCATAAGTCCCTTTTTTTTTCTTTCTATACGCCTAAACGTTTGTCGAGGGAAACCTTTCTGTGAGTTTGACGGCGACGATTCGGTTTGAGAAGGAAACGGATCCTTTTATTTGGCGGCAAACATATTTCGCCCCAAACTCGCCTTTCCCTTGCCATTGATTTTTCTTTGCTTTGGGGACTGTCGAGTATCAAGCTTTGAAACAATCCGGTTGTCAGTCAGTGTCACTGTTCGATAACAAGATGCTTCGCATAGATTTTTCTATCAAAGTTTGGGTATATTTTGATGTTAGTGCGCAAATTTCTAAGGAACAGCGAACTGAAGTCATCAGTCAACCAACCCAGGAATTTTCAGTAATATTTATCAAACTCACTGGGCGAAATTGTATCATCTAGATTTACGCGTTCGTTAGTTATATATGTATTGACTAGGTGAAAATCCCAGGAATGTTAGACACTAGAGCTCATTCGCAGAATAGCATGCTGGTAAAACAATTAATCTCCTCCTACTTCTCAATTTTAAAGTGAAACATTCTTTGGCTATTTGCTCCGGATTTCGCGAAGCCGGGTTTAGGGAACCCGGATTTCGGGAATCCTTGACCTGTGACCTCACATTACTTCAGTTTCCCCGCTAGATTTAGCGAAAAAATTGACATCACGTGACCTCAACACCAATTTAGTTTCCCCGCTAAATTTAGCGGGTAAAATGACGTCACATGGCCGTGTCACGTGATCTATACACAAATTCAGTTTCCCCGCTAAATTTAGTTGAAACATTGAAGTCACTTGACACGATGTCACGTGACCTATAAGATTCAGTTTCCCCGCTAAATTCAGCGGAAAATTGACATCACTTGACATGTCACGTGACCTATACTCAAGTTAACTTCCCCGCTAGATTTAGCGGTGAAATTGACGTCACGCGACCTACAAATATATTCAGTTCACCCGCTAAAATTAGCGGGAAACTTGACGTCGCGTGACCTTAACAACAATTCAGTTTCCCCTTAGATTTAGCGAGAAAATTTACGTAACGTGACCTCAACGCCAAATCAGATTTTCTGGTATATTTAGCGGAGAAAATGATGTCACATGACTTCATGTCACGTGGTCTATACACAAATTCATTTTCCCCGCTAAATCTTGCGTAAAAGGTGATGTTTCCCTGCTAGATTTAGCAGGAAAATTAACGTCACGCGATTAACACACAAATTCAGTTTACCCGCTAAATTTATCAGGGAAATTGACACGTGACCGGCCGCAGCCCGTCATTCGCCATACTCTGTGGACACAAGCTCAGTGCATCGCTAAATCGTTTCTGATGCAAAAACGTTTCAGGTATCCAGCACAATTGCCTAGTAATTTGCCATACAATTATTTTTAATCAAATAGTAGTGGTTCGAAGATAGCAAAGAAAGCTGACTCAGCGTCAGAATAGCAGGCCCCTTTTTTTCTTTTACTTCTTTTTTTTATTGAAAACCTTCGACCGCATGATCGGTTTTTCAAAGCTTCTTTTTTGCAAACTGGTGGAGGGAGGAGAGAGGGGAAATAAAAACAAATTTACGCACTGCCTTGCAGGTCTGCTACGCGGTATATTTTTCGCATTTATTTTGTGCTTCGTAATTCTTCACGTCTTTCGGGACAGCTTGCTGCATCTGCATATGCTTCATCCCCGATTATTCGATTTGCTATTTCAGAACATTTTTTGTGTGTGTTTGGGGTCATACGAAAATTCAAGAATAATTTAGAAGCCTGGAGATAATGTAGAAGGGAATGAACAAGACAAAGGCTTGCGTGATGATTTAAAAACTAGATACTACAAATAGTTGCATTAAAACTATCAAGTAACTCTACTTAAAACTAACCGCCTCTTGTTTCTGGGGGCTTATTTAAATTCATAAAACATGTGTAACCTGAACAACCTTTGCATAGAAAGGATTTAAAAAATGAGGCGTTCAATAGCTATCGCCTCGTCGATAACCTTAAGTGAGAAAACATACATAAATGAAACAGGGCACTTCAGAAGTAACGCAGTGAGCTTCCCAAATGACTTCGGAATAATTTATACCAGAAACTTTTGAAAAACTGACGCTTCCTAGGCCCAAAACTAGGCTGCTACATTTTCTTTTATTGACTAGTGGTTTGTCGTTTAAAATACCAAAATGGCTTGAGTTAAAAAAAAAGAAGAAATTAGAAAAAATAAAAAACAGATAAGATAGACCGTGTAAAATTTTTTTTTATAAAAACGACACAAAAACGTATAAAAATGGTTGACAAAAAATCTCATGGGGGGAAGGGGGCGGGGGAGTTTAACGCGAACTGGATAAAAAATGATGAGGCGAATTGAGCCCTTTGAAGACGTGACCTTCTAACATACACGCACACATAAAGAGAGAAGATTGTGAAAGCTGTTCGAGCCATGGAAGAAAAACAATGGTGCTCATTGAGAGCTAAAGAAATACTGTGAAAATCGCTACATCGTGGTATGGCTGAAAAATAAGATAAAATAAAATATAGTGAAGCATTTATTGGCTGAGCTCTTGAAAAGAAACAAACGGCGCTAATGGTAATTGCCATAAATAAATGAAGCGCAACCCTTTTGTTGGTGAGAGTGCGGGCGTCTTCAACCTCAGATAGCTCCTTCCAGCAGTTCACCAAACATCCACAAGTTGGACAATCTGCCAATATCTGCTACTACTGTTTCAACCAACGAAATGGGTTTACGCTTTTTTGTTCTAAATTTTGTTTACCCGCTTCCAATATTTTTTCTACTACTGCAGTGCCTCAAGACACAGTAGGTATTAAAACATTTAAACGCTTGAGCAATCAATACGGCCTAATCGCTCACAAAGTTCATTAGTTTAGTTTGGTAACTTTGCGATATTTTTTATGAGCATCTGTTAATTGGGGACTTTAACGACCATATTGTACCCTAAAGATTTAAAATAAGAGTTTACTGCCCGTCTTCAATTTGTATATTTTGAGGTGTACAGTGTCAACAAAAACCTAACACAAACTGTATTGATCAAAAAACCTCAATATAAACTCAAATCTTGCGCTTTTCGCAGAGCATGTCGAGATCATTGCACTTCCATGGCAGATCAAAATAAGGAAGGAATGTACAAGTATTAGTGTTTCCCACTCGGCTCGAGTAGTGGTTGTCCAGATAATTCGATTCAACTTTCGAATTCCTAGTACTTGAATTTTTAATAATTTGACACATCGAATGTTGTAGTATTGCGGACAAAAATTCGGGTTTATTCAGGTATACGAAGTTCACACAAAGAAGTAACCTTCACAGGCATTTGATGGTTCTAAATTAAGCCAGCAGTCAAAACCTTTAACTAACAAACCAACAAAAAACAATTTTTGTTTTTTGAATGAAACACTCATGCTTTCAGCATTTTGAATGCCCCGATGATAAATGGTAAACCAAAAACTTCGCCATTTTAAATTCAAGCGGCTTGCGTGACGCAAGACGCTTGAATTTAAATGGCGAAGACAATAGACCTTTCCAGAAAATCCCAGGAGACCTTGCAACGAGGGGAATGAACCTTTTTCCAGTAGGCTTCAGCTCATGCGTACACTCTTTCCCCAGGCTTACCTTCCCGCTGTCGCCACTTTCGCCGGGCACTGTCCCGCACGACCAACATCGTCAGCATCTATCTTCGCGCATATCTAGTCGATTTTGACGCTTCGTTTTTTACAGCGGAGCTGTTAAGGGCTAGTTTCCTCAATACAATATCGCGTCCGTCAGCAAACAAATTATGACACAGAACTCTGGACAGCTACCGCCATCTATGAGCGACGGCAGCAACCAGACAACCAGCATGCCAATTTTCTGATTGCCGCCATCGCTCATAAATGGCGGTAACCTTTCCAGCCTTTCCACTCTGGCGTGTCAACTTGCGGCCGGCCATTACTTGATTCCCATCATAGTACAGCTTCGCGGGTCTTCCTTCTTCTCCAGAGTGGAAAGTCTGAAAGTGTTTTAGTATCGGTAGTATGGGGTATAAAAAACACTGAAAACCGAAACAACGGCACGATGCGAATAGGTTCTGTTCTGACGAAGGGAGGCATGTTGGTCTACCCTTCACTCGTATTTCGCAGACAACTCTCAGATGGCACTCGCTACTTGGAAAAGGTCCATTGTGGGGCTGTTCGGATGTACGCTCATGCAGGCTCGAACGCTTCGTACGTTGCTGGTAGCGGTACGATTCATGCTTTCTTATCGTTAGGGGCTCAAAACCAGGGTGTCGAGCCGGAACAGAACCGAACCGAAAACTTAAACCGAAGCGTTATTTTTATCCGAACAGGAACTGAACCGAACTGAAATCTTCGCCACCATCTTAAAACTGAACCGGAACTGAACCGTAAAAAAATATAACATTAACTAGTTCAAAATAATTCACGGTAATTTTTTTGTTGTTGTTGGCATCACAAAATGAATAATAATTACGAATACAAATGTTGGCAGCTGTATCTCTTTGTATTGGTCAAATCGTCATCTACAGAATTGCAATGTATGAAAAACTGTGGGTTTTCATGGCGTTTTTTTGTTATGGGCACTATGATTAGTTATGTGTCACGGGATCACGTGACGTCACGGTGTCAAGTCATGCTGTCAAGTAGTGGCACGTCACGTGACCCCGTGACATCACGAGACTCACTGCGTCAAGTTGATTTAAATTGAGAACGTCACTAGATTTATGAACGTAGTTGACGCCATGGCGTAACATGACATCACGACTTGGCACCGAAAGTCACGTAGCACCGTAACGTACGCGATTTTCATGACCCCGAGTCAAGTGCCATCAGCATCGCCAAACGTTCGGGTAATGCAGTAGCATCGCTAGGCCATCCAGAAACCAAGGCCCCTAATACTTTCGTAGCCCCCCCCTCCCCCCCCTCCCCCCCCTCCCGCCACTGGTGTAATGGCTCGCGTTCAATTGGAAGATGATAATAGCCCAACTAACAATATCTCAAGCTCAGCCTATGCTCTATGCTCTGCGAACTCCAGCACATGTCTATAATAAACACTGACAGTATATGATTAGCGTCACATCACATGGTCGCTTGTCCTGATTACGTGTAGAGGAGGGGAAAGCTGTTTCTTTCCTTTATTTTTTTTGTGTCTGCCATTGCGCGGAGAGGAAAACTAATTGATGTTTTTGCAAGTTATCAACGTCAGGAATTACTTCTTAGCGGTATTTATTGAAAGTACAAAAACTGTTACACGATCCATTTTGCACGTATACACATCGTTGAGGCACCCAAACATGTTTTCGTTCTTGCTGAACTGCCTCAGAATGTCATCCCCGATAATAGAAGCATAAAAAGGAGTAAACGTGACTTACTAATCCGACGTCACAAATCGCTACATCTGTGTACGGGAAGGATACCTGAAAAAAAGGTTGTAGTGGCCTCAGGGGGACAGCCGAACGTTGGCAGCCGCTCTAAGTCTCACAGGAATGTCGTTCTTAAGTTCTTCTCTACGTTTCGACTACCTCCGTATCTTCTTTGGGCGCAGAATAAAAGCATTGTAAGATTAATGTTAACAACTGACACAAATACAATTGTCGAATTAACATCCACAAACAAAAGAGGCAGTCCTTCAGGTATAAAAAGTTTTCTCTGGAGGAGCATCGAATAAAACAAAACAAATAAGCGGGGTGGGGAGTGTAGCCTTAGGAACTTGCTGTGTTCTGAAGATTCCTTTGACCCGCATCTTTGGCACAAACCAGAAAGCGTGGCCCCAGAAACTACTTTGTTTGCAAAAACACTCTTTCCAGGAAGCGCGTTTTCGTGGTGCCAGATGCTAGCGCCGTTCCTCACGACGCTGCACCAAGTGGAATTAGTGCTTTTTAAATACATAACTTGCACTGAGCGCGAACCTTCTGCAGCGTACATTTTGCCCCTCCCCCCTCCCCCCCCCCCCCCGGATATAATTTTCTCGCCAAGAACAAATCGCAATGACCGCCAGCATATGGTGCAATGACGTTACGTGCAAACCGTGTTAAACAGCTCAGCTTTCTGGTGAAATGGGATATTCGCCACACTAGCAATAGATGTCCCAATAGACCGATCTCACTAAGCGTTCGGCACATGACGTGACGCCGCCTAGCTTTAGTTCTCAGGAGGCAGACGGCCATTGCACGACTCAGTACCTTCTCGTGCTTTACGCGCAGTGCTCCAGCGAGGTTGTCGCACGTGCAAAAAGACTAAAGCTCCCTCAATGCACTGCGGCAGCGGTAGGCAGTCAAACTGGCTGGTGAGATCGGTTTATTGCAAGTTGTTCAGTATACATAGCAGTCTCCCATAATATACGGCAGCCTAATGAAATGTTAGAGCGCATGACTGATAAAGCACAGAGTTGTTAAGGTGAGGGCCCAAAACAAGTGCACGGAAAATAATATAACAGCCTCACGAGGCAGTATTTCGCGAAGTTTCGAAGCTCATGCAAGCTGATGCCCAAGTGTGATTTATTTGATGATTCTAAGAATCTTCAGCTGTCCTTTGAGCTATCTGTGTATAATTAAGAATATAACTGCATGCATCCTATGCATTTCTTTCCAGAGTAAGGCGTTGTGTATGGAATTATTTAGAAAAATACCATTTATCATCTCTTTCATTCTGCACATTTCGTGTATTTGCCTTCCGATCTATCATGTGAGCACAAAGTCCTTTTTGGCATACTCTCTAAGAAATGAGGGTGTGCAAGGTAGCTTCCCTTGTCCCATATGTAACTCCCAAAACTACATTTCGTCGTTCTGCCCACTGAGGTCGAGCTGGCGATACCATTTTTTTACAAGCGGCTTGATAGCTGTCGAGTACGACGTACTAAATAGCTAATGTGCGTATCAAAGACTACAAAAAAATTACTGAAGTTTTGCAGCAGGGCCAAAAAACCTTGTTTGTCCTAATGTAGCATTTAATGAGTGCATTAGCCATTTTAATAAGTTGTATATGTCGACTATCAATCCGCTCGTAAAGTTGGTATCGCCAGCTCGACGTCAGTGGACAGAACGACGAAATGTAGTTTTGAGGAGTTACTTATGGGACAAGGGGAGTACCCGTGTACACCTCCTTTTTCTTAGAGTGTACCCTGCAACTCGGTATTTAACACTGCCAAACAGCGAACAAAGAACACATTTCCGCGGACTCAAGAGATTGGCGTGTTTTGGAGTATTGCTCATTATTGTCGGCCTCAAGCGGTTATCTGAACTTCATAATTGAAAAAAAAAGTAATTACTTTCTAAAGGTTTAAAAACATATATAAATGCCGATCACCTTGAAGATATACATCATTAGTAAATGCCCCCCCCCCCCCAAGTTATCTAAAAGATGCTCTGCAAATTTATTCCGGTGTTTTTATCCTCGATAAGCACGTGTATAAGTCATTTGTGAAAGCCTTAAAAAATGTCTGATTTCGAAGCTAATTTAAATACTTATGTCTTCTTGACACATATACTATAACTTCTCAAACTAATACAAGTCTGTTATTGCCTTTTTATGTAATAAACAGTCATTTTATGTGTCTGTGGGCTGGGCAAAAACAAAAGTACACAAGGGCGCGTTGTACAACTACGATGATTACACACTAAAGCTTTCTGAAAGTGACAAATATAGTAGCTGCAAAGTAAAGTAGAGCACTTTGTTTCATCCAAAAAAATAAAAATAAATTAGCAATGGTGGTGGCTTATTTGTAAACTTAATTGACCGGCACCTTGTCAAGAACAAGCCTCAACAGCCAGGCAATGCCAGTTTATCCTGTATAAAGAAATGTTGTCTTTAATAAGCGCTATTTTATGCCAAATTCGATCCGAGTACGAAGGTGCTTAAAGATTAGAGTGAACAATTTCGATTACTCCTTTCTGCATGATCCGTCGCCTGCATCACGATGCTGAATGTTAGCAATGTTGGTAAGAAAACAAGGGCTGTGATTGCCGCTCAGTGTTTCTATAAACGGCAGCCTGAAAAGGCCTGTCCTAAACCTTTCGTGACATTTTGAAAATGTTATTGGTTTTAGCTCAGTTCTGTCATCATATATATATACCATATATATATTGTAAAACGGATATCGTAATTCATAGTTCATTGTATATATAGCGACCAAGTGCCCGTTCCGTGATTTTATGCATTGTAATTAATTCCTTAGTTCGAGGAACTACTATTAGTCTCAGCAACCACGTGCCACAGCACGTGGTCACTGAGACATCGGATGGAATGTTTTTTTTCTTGGTCTATTGCACATGCTATATTATTGATGTGCTAGCAAGTCTCTGCTCATTTCTGTTTGGTGTATTTTATGATGTCTGTGACATAGTGTTATTGCACTTTCATGCACTGTTAGTCTTTTTAGGCAGATGTTTATTATAAGTGATAAATTGTTTTATTTTCTGCAACACGTGCCCTAACAGTAATGCCCTTGTGACGATGAAGGTGAAGTGTAAATAAATAAATAAAATAAACTATCACACTTTATGACATTTTCAATCAGGTAAAATATACGCGACCTTGATAAACGAAGGGTTGTTGAGTCGTATAAGCAGGCCGTTTGGTATCATAATAACAATAATAATATTAGTATATTAATAATAATTATTATTATTATTAGAGCGCAGCTCTTCGGCGCCCGTTTCCGGCTTAAGCGGCGTCGGCGTCGGCGTAATCGCGAGGCGCATGATGGGTAAATTTCCCGCTAAATTTAGCGGAAAATTTTAGCGGAAAAATTTCCCCGCTAAATCTAGTGAAATATTTTCCCACTAAATCTATCGGAAATATTTCCCGCTAAATTTAGTGGAAAAATTTTCCCGCCAAATCTAGCTGAAAAATTTCCCCGCTAAATCTAGAAGAAAATTTTCCCGCTATATTTAGCGGAATATTGTCCCCGCTACATCTAGCAGAAACTTTTCCCTGCTAAATTTAGCGGAAAAATTTCCCGCTAAATTCAGCAGAAAAATTTTCCCGCCAAGTCTACCTGAAAATTTTCCCCGCTAAATCTAGCGGAAAGTTTTCCCCGCTAAATCTAGCGGAAAATTTTCCCCGCTAAATTTAGCGGAAAAACTTCCACAGCGGGAAAAATTCCCCGCTAGATTTAGCGGAAAACATTCCTCGATAAATTTAGCGCAAAGGTTTCCCGCTGAACTTAGCGAAATATTTTCCCCGCTAAAATTAGCGGGAAATTCTCCTGCTAAATATAGCGGAAACTTTCCCGCTAAACCTAGCGAAAAATTTTCCCCACTAAATCAAGCAGAAAATTATCCCCGCTAAAGTTAACATAAAATTGTCCCCGCTAAATTTAGCGAAAAACATTTCCCGCTAGATTTAGCGGAAAATCTTCCTCTATAAATTTAGCGGAAAGGTTTCCCCGTTATATTTAGCGGAAACTTGTCCCCGCTAAATTTAGCGCAAATAATTCCCCTATATCTAGCAGAAAAATTCCCCGCCAAATTTAGCGGAAAATTTTCCCTGCCAGATTTAGCGGAAACAATTCCCCGTTAAATCTAGTGGAAAAATTTCCCCGCTAAATTTAGCGGAAAACTTTCCCTTAATGGGAGGCGAGCAGGAGAGGAAAAGGGGCATAGGCCCCTCTCCATACCTTACCCTCCTCCACCGCAAAAGCTGCGCTCTAATTCGGCGTTAGTTGTAAACGGCTTTCTTGTTTTTTATTACCATTATTATTATTATTTATGTGTCCACGAACCATTCATGGCCTTTCGTGTGGTACACAACACATTTTCGGACACAACACAGGAAATCAAACACCTTAAAATAAAATTACACAGAAGAAAATGTGCTGAATACCAAAAGCATTCAGCACAAAATCCAAAATGTTAATCTAGATTTTCTTTTACTGTTGTGCTGAAATGAAATAACAATGTTTCATATTTTGATAAATGAAGATAGAAGTGGATTGCAAGAACGATAGGAAAAAAATATATTTAATCGTTTGACGCCGTAAATATTTGCTATAGGTATTGCCAGAAAAACGCGGAAAATAATTCTTAATTTAGCTGTTCAAATCGGTTCGAACTCGTGCGAACAGGTCTGAACCGTTATTTTGGCTTCCCGTAATTAAACCGGAACTGAACCGAAAGCCGTGAACCCGAAAAGGAACCGAACCGATAAAAAATTCAATTCGGCCCTCTGCTCAAAGCACACGCAAAAATTATGCGAAAGGAAAAGAAGGTCATCACATACTCTGTTTAGCTTTCCTTCCGACTTTTCTTCGTTCTGATATCAAGAATTGTTAAACCAACGTTAACTTCGTGTTCACTTAGACAATTTCCCGTGCCGTACATCTGAGCGTCAGAATACGTAAAGCAGACGCTGGGGGCACCACATCTTTCCGGAAAAACCTAGAGGTGATATTTAGCCAGCTTTGTGCACTTTAAACCTGATATCGGTTCTTACGTCCATAATATGAAATATTTCTATCAAAATACAAAAACCAGCAATAATTGAACCGCTTGTTTCGCTAACCCGTCGCTCACCGCTGCATCGAGCGAAGTGTCAAGTCCAGGTGGAGCAATACATCACCTGATTCAGAAGATATATATCCGTCCACTCATATCCAGCGCGCTCCGTATCCACACGTGAATGGGTAGGCATATCTGTCAGCTGCGTCTTGAGTTTGTTTCTTCAGTGTGGTAATTAACACCATTTTTATTAGCGCCGGCTTCTCTTTCTAAGGGCCTGGAGGAGAATATAGAGTAGGGCTTTTTTGTTGGCTATGTGATTTCATTTTAGTCTTGCAAAAATTGCGAATATCTTTCTTTCTTTCTATCTTTCTTTCTTTTTCCTTTTTTTTTTGTGAAAGGAGGGGGCGTTTTTTTTTATTAGATTTGATTTTTTAGTTTTTGGACACTATTTGCCATTGTTCGAATCGAACTCGATTCGAGTTTAAATTGCACTATTCGCACAGCTCTAATCAAAATGATGCATGTAAGTTTCAGAAATTTTATTCTACATCATACAACTAAAAATTAAAAAAAAACGCTGAGGTATCGCAAGCCATTTTCTAACAACTCTAAAATATGTACGGTGCATATATAAAAAAATATATGTATATTATTTAAAAGTTTGTGCAGAAAGATATGGCGTGCATGATACTCAAAAACCGTAAAATTACAAATAAGCATGCTTTTTAATTACTGAAATAGCTGTTAACCGGTAAACCGATATGTAACAAAACAATTAGTCTACTGCGCATACCTACTGCGCATTAGGAGGCCAGAAAGTCCAAGAAATCCGGGAGAGGGGGGAGGTTGCTAAAGAATGCAATCGCATTAAAAGGACGCGCGCGTGCGCACTGCGCTGTTCTCGACAGCAGGCACGGCGCGTCGTCAGGGAGCGCGGCGATTCTATCGGCACTCCGATGTTGCCTGTGTGACGCCAGTTTCGTGAGAAAGTTTTCCTGACATCAATCTCCCAGCTTGTACCCCCATTCCTAGCGCGGAGAAAGATGCTGTTCTACGTCAAAAATAAGATGCGAATAAAGCGAGAAAGACGTGCACTCTGTTTTTTCGTGCCACAGGCCCGAAATACCATGTCTTCGTAAAAAAGTAAGCATACGGGAAAATGCCATAGTTTCCCAGTTATGTAGCCCATTTCTATATTGCCCCATCGGAGATTAAACAATGTCTTAGTACGTGTACTGCTTCGGCGTAGTTTTGTGCGAACGCGCGCGCGAGGACCAAAACAAAAGCTTCTTTGAGCCCAGCGAGGACGTGTAATCGCCTCCCGATAAGGGCTTCTGCTCCAAAACAAGAGGTACGCAGCTTCCTAAGCACTTGCGGAGTCTACAGCTCAGACCAAAATCCACCAGAGCCCGTGCAACGTTGTGGTTTTCACGTCCCTAAGCCGATAAGATCCGAGACCACGGAAAGAAAAACAGCAACCCTCCTTTTCTCCTGGGAAATTTCCTCTCCTCCGAGTTCTTGACGTGGCCGCGTTTCGTCTTTTTTCGCTCTGTTTAGTTGCGCTCTCTATCCACTTGACGGACCCTTACCGCAACAGTCTTTCACCTCTAAGCTTGGATTTTTCAGTGTTAAGCTGTAAATCCACGAGAGACCCTCCGCATTTCTGCCGTCTTTCGTCTCTCATCTTCGCAATCGACGTTTTATTTGCCACGCAGCCTTTGTGAGCGACGTTGCTGGCGGTGTTACACAGAACACGCCAACTATACGTTACCCGAGCGTGTTGTTCGATGTTACGCGACTGGATGCGGAGAAGGCCTTCCACTTGTTATCTTCACTCCCGGTGTTTTCAACGCCACTATCAATACGTACTCAGTTTCACTTTAATACCGACAAGTCACGCACAGTGAATGCATCGCGATTTTGTCTCCTTTTTCCTGCGTGATTAGTTTAGCCGGCGATAGTAAACAGACGAAACCATGACAATACACTTTTGGTGCTGCGTGATCGGCTCTATCGGTTCGTAGCATCGACTGCGATCGGAAAGTGAAACGGCTCTTTGTTTCACCGTAAGTTAAGAGCGAAGTCAGAGGACTGGAAGATGTACAGTCACCGACACACTACTATTGTTCCTTGCAACTCAAGAAGGTAGGGCGAAGGTAAGACGGGCCGGGGAGGAGGAAACAGACGGTTTGCTGGAGAAAAAAGGGGAAACCTCCTTCTCTCTTTAGCCTTCCGTCTGCTTCCTCCTCCCCGACCTGTCTTAACTTCGCCCTACCTTTTGAGTTGCAACGGACTATGAGAGTTTTATGAGAACCGTATATGCAGACCCGGCATGGTACGATGTGCTCTTTGGTACGAACTGCGCATGCGCTACCGCGGAAGACTCGCATATGGACAGTTCGTACTGGAAGGCCCATCGTATGCCGCATCGGATGCGCAAAAACGGTTCCCTAAAACATTCCACTTTAAAAGCTTAAGGTCACGCTGCGTTCCCTTCGCTCGATTGGTTTAGCCGATTATGAAACACGTTTTAGCAAGATGAAAATACCGTGGTACGTCGCATTTGTGGTACTCTTTGGTGTGGCCAGATCGGCTAGTAGCACCGGCTGCGATTTGACTCGGAGTGAAACGAAGTATGGAGTACGCTATTCGTGGTTAGGAGATAGGATGGTGCCGTGTCTTTCGTTTGGGTCCGCGTAGCGCGCCTTAGTGTTTTCATCTTAGTCTGGTGTCATGTTTCTTATGCTAGGTTTACTATAAGTAAGCGCGGAGTCGATAGGCGACAAAACGTATACAAACACAGACACACATACTAAAAGTGCAAAGGCGCGTCGCATTCGCGCTGCGCTTGCTTGGTTTTTGCCGATTATCCTAGCCGCGTATCGAGACGACAAATTCCATGACGTTTCATGTCTGACGTTCTGTGGTTGGCCCTGTAGTCACTGACGCTGGCCCAAATTGGTCTTGTAGCGTCTACTACACTCCAACTTAACATGAAACGAGATTATAGTGTACCTGATTCGGACAGCGCATGAACACGGGGAAAATACAAAACACTGAGATATAAATAGCGACAAAAACTTGAGCTAGGAGGCACGGTTTTAATATTTCTCTAGAAGAAGTAAGAGACACCGTGAAACACACTAGAAAGATGTCACCAGGCTAATACACCCCTTTCGAAAGACTACCCTCCGTTGGCAGCTGTGGAATCCCTGCACAAATGGCGAACCAAAACCGTAACGTCATGGCACACTTAAGGCGTTTGGTTGCATTAGAAGGCAAAAACACACCCACAGAAAAAAGATTATGAGTGCACTGACGGTGCACTTTCGACACTGTTTGATTGGCTCGTCGGTTCCTGGTGTTGGCCGCGCTCTGACGTTCGGTATCTTATGGAATGACTTGCACGTTCCCCGATATCAGTCGTTTCCGCCATTCTGCAGTGGTTTCGACTTAATAATCGGCACGTGACTTTCAAAAGCGTTCTACACCTCTCACACACGGACATTTCGGATGGCACTCAGCCCAATACCATTCCAGCCACTAGAAGATCAGCTCGAAACTCGCTCTTTTGGCACGACGTGCGCTGGTTTGCAGATTTCTTTGAAGGGTAACTGCAAAGAAAAAAATTTTTTTTAAACAGCCTAATTGGGACAAGCATGTAAAAAACAAATTTTCCGAGAGAACATTTTTTTTAAAGCAATATTTATTGCGTGAGACTGATTTTAGTTTGCGGCTATTTCGTCCATCTTAAATCGCGCGCCACGAAGTTGGGATTCCGTGACGTTTAATCCCAATCAGCTTCTATACTTCTCATTGGCTAAGAGTTTGATTGACAGCTTAGATCTTGGTTGTTAAACCTTTGTTATATGTTGCAATCTCCTTTTGAGCGGCATATTTTTTGTTTAAAGAATAACCCGTGTAATGAGAGTTATTAATATTCTTTACAAAAGGTTTACAAGACGGGCACTTCCGTTTGAATTCATACCATAACAAACAAAAGCTTCGTCATTCTTTCATGGCCGCCGAAGTCTCTGCACCCGCCTGTCTTGCCTACCTCGACGAGTCGTTTCGCCGAAGTGATCAGTGTTTCGTGCTGACCCAGGTGCTTGAGTGAGACTTCTTGAAGTGAAGTGTGCGTTTAGCAGCTGTGGTAGGTGTTAGTGATAGGAAGCGGCGCGGGGTTCAGGCTTTCGTAGCGCGGTTCTTTCGTTTTTCTCTTTGCTTGCTTAGCGTGCTTTTTTTTTGCGCTTGCGCGTGCAAGTGCTGATTTTTTGGAGATGTCAGATGAGTGATCCCGACAGCGAGCCTTCCAGCAGCCATGTCGCCCCGAAAGGAATGCTATTTGGATGGAGGCAATCGGGCGTTCGCGTAGCGACAAACGTGTCCAGTTACGTTCTCGTGATATCGCTTCGGAGGCCGTCGAGATTCGCACCGGGTTCACCGAACGTCCGCGACTGAGACAGCTGTTACGTAAAAACCTGGCACAGCCAGGTTATTACGTATTAGCTGTCCGCAGAAGCCTTCGGACGTCCGAATTCTGCGTTAGAGGACAAATTGTTTTTTTTCTCGGCTTCCGAACCATTTTATGTAATGTTGTTTGAATTGAATGTGTACTGTTATCGTAAATCTTGGCTTGTGATTGCGCCTTTGTAGATCATCTTATACGTTTTGCTGGGGAGACGCTAACGACGGGCATTACAAAATCGTTTGCACATTCCGCACACCTCGTAAAAGCACTCCCCCAGTCACCTTGCGAAAAGCGCAAAACACGGAGTCCGCACCGTCCCGACTTCCCAGTCTTTTACCTGCTTTAGAGCAGTTTGTACCTGCTGGCTGCTAGTAGGTATGTCTGCCGAAACTTCCACTTGAAACTAGGGGCAGTGCCAGAGAGCAAAGAGACAAAGTTTGGAAAGTTTGCTCACCTCCCCATTTATGAACGTTCAAGTGATTGCACCGTAATAAACGCGCAACGCCTCTTCCCAGAATAACAAAAAGAAGCACTATGTTGACTACGTAAAGAATAGTCTCAGTTCATGCATCTGTGGGCAGGTAGGAAATCTTGCCCAAATTTATTCACACCGCACGATGAGCGCAACACGTCGCTGTGCAAACGCAGTCCAACACGAAGCATAAAAACGGCAGATTTAGGACAATTCGGAGTTCATTGTTCAAGTAAAGCGACATAATCTTGTTGAAAACGCCCGCAGCTTTTTACTCACGGTATGCGTTGGGAATCTTACACATTTTGAAACGGAACGAAGGAAGATTTACTTGAAAAAACGCTCGCTGCGTTCCTCCCGGACCAGATTGACTGGATCAGCTGACGACGACGGGACTGAACCCCACAACAACCCATCTGGGCTCCGTGTTAGTGTGGGTGTCTACTTCCAAGCACCGCACGTCAAAAAACGCTGATCGTCAATTCATAAAAAGAAAAGCAACCAACGCCAAAGTAACGTGCGTTACGTTTTATCGGTAACGTTAACGCGTTCCTTTTACTTTCGAGTAACAAGTAACGTATTTCGTTACTTGTTTTCGGTAACGCCTACAACACTGCGGGTATCTCAAATGTCATTTAGACGGAACACACTTAAAGGGTAACTGCAAAGAAAAAAAGTGTTTTTTTAAACATCCTAGTTGGGACAAGCATGTCACAAAACAAATGTTCCGCGAAAAAATATTTTTTTGGCAATATTTACGTCACAGGACGTAATTTAGTCGGAGTCAGAACCTCTCCACATTTGAAACTCCCGCTCTTTCGACCCCCGCGGAAGAGAACTACACCCCACCCTCACTCTTGGATTTGCTCTTTTTTGTTGACTTGGCTACTGAGTTGAACGACGCAGCGTCTCGACTTCCGGTAAGATCTGGCAACAACGCACATTAAACATGGCGCCGGTATTGTTTTGGTTTGATGGTACACGAGAATACAGCTGTAACGAGAAGCTCCGCGGTTCGCGAGAACATAGCGAAGACGTGACCGGAGAAGTGCCCGTGTGATGTTCCCGGAAGACGGAAAGTATCATTCGTAATCGTCGTGTGTGCTTTGAAAGCGAAGGGAGTCGTAGGGTCCACGAGTGCGCAACCACAATCCAACGTTCACGACAGTGCTGCGTTGGCTTCGGCGATCTCATTCTGTTTGGTGCAACACGGCGATGCGACAAAGAACTGAAACGTTAGTGGTGTGTGTGTACATTTGAAGATACTTTTGTTCAGATTTTTATAATCATTCCAAGTTTCCAAGCTATTCTCGTCGTCCCCACCATAGAAAACAAGATTTCGCCTATGACTTCTGTTTTCCAGATCAACAATCATGGTTTTCAACTCCTTGATTAGTCGTGCGAGGAGTTCAATTAACCTTTTTTTTCCGTTATTAATTTATTGAAAACCTCTTATTTATTTCCTCGATCATGTTTTCATGCTTCGTGAACCTGCTGTCGAAAAAGTCTAGCTTATTCATGATGGATTCTTGACCTCTTTGAAAACTCTTAGCAGGTAAATGTTTTCTTTGTCGAAAGGACCAGGGTTTCGTTCAACATTCCTAGAAAGCAAGAACAAGAGAGACAAGTAAAGAACACGGTTTGCAAAGAGGTGAAATTATTCGCGGGGCAGTCGCAACCGGATTTGTTTACTACACATGGCAACATCACTTCAAGTGAGAGGGGCCGGAAATATACGCAGTACCTTTTTAACATGAATAGGACAGTACGAACTCACCTGGGTGTTCAACAGTAGTCTTGACTGCGTGTCGACAAGCGTGCCGGCTCCAAATTCCACGTAGCCAAAGTGCTGCGCGCTCACGCAGCCTCGACAGAAAACACGTGTTTCTCCTTGCTCGAGGATATAGGCAGATTCATCCCGACGACCGGCTTATCGAAGGGATCGTTGTGGTCGGTGATGACTGGCAGATGGTTTTTGGTGATGATCGTTGACACACGCCATCCGGTAGCAGCCGTCGAAGAACGTTCGGAAACAAACGGAAAAAACTTTTCTTTACTGACCGCGCCGCGCGAAGCTGTGTGTGGCTCCAAGGGCGGTAAGAACCTGCGTGATCAACAATAGCATTAGCTGCATGTCGAGAAGTGTGCAGGCTCAAAATCCTTACCTGTACATTGGCTCTAAAAATATGCTCTTTTATTATTTTTATTCAGGTAACGTCACGCTCTAAAGCGTTTGTTGTTCTATCACAACCACTAGGGTCACATTCTCACTGAGTATCAGTTTCCTGCGATAGTTCAATGACACGGGTCAAAAAACGCGGTTCTTTTTTCTGAAGATGATCCGGTGTATCACCCCGCCTCGTTTTGATTTTTGGCTGACACGCTTCGTTTGCCGGTAACGTGCATAAAGAATCTAGCGCAAAGATACGCCATCACCATGCACGGCCATGGTTTGCGAAACTTTATTTTTAAGAGAAATTTGAAGATGGAGTGGCTCAACTGGCAACGGAAGATAATTATATTAAAAACGTATGATTATTCTTGGGCCCTTTCGAAAAGTTTCTATTGTGTTTATTTGTTCCTCAGTCAAGAAGGTCGTAGAGCACTCCTACAGGAGAGCAATTTTTGTGCTGATATGCTGTATGTACTCAAGAGAGAATGTCTTTGGTATTTTTGTGAGAGCAGTCTTCTGATTGATTATTGATTAATTTAAGGATGTTCCCCATTTTTTCCAGACACATTTCTGAGCATTAACGCAGCGTTTTCAAGACAAAGATACTGGTATTTAACGGCAGCCATTTGCATAAACGCAAATCCAGTGAAATTGATTGAAAAATAAAAACAAAAGTAAAAATAAAGGCGAACAACAGTGCACATAAGCACTTAAAATACAACGGTATAGAATACTTTACTCTGCTTCGTTTTGACACTTCAGCATTAAAAATAAACACATTACCTGAAAAAATAGCAGGGACATGACGGGCTAGAGTTTAACGTAGTAAGTATTTTTATTTTATTTTATTTATTTACCAATAGTGCGGCTCTCCATTGAGAGTCATTGCAGGAGTGGAATCGATGGGAATTACGCAGAGAAAAATTTGGGGGACGCTTAAGCTACGCCTTTCTCTTGTTAGTAGGGTCGCATGTCACGTGACATCACGTGTGATGTCATGCCACGTGATGCGTGACGTCACACGTGACTGTGACGTCATGACCTATTGACCCGCTAAATTTAGAGGGAAACTTTCCGCTAAATTTGTCGGGTTTCAAACATTTTCTGCTAAATTTGTCGGGAACATTTTCTGCTAAATTTGTCGGGAAAATTTTCCCAGCCAGCGGGTGGTTAGGGTCATGACGTCACACCCACGTGTTATGCCGCACGCGTGACGTCACACGTGGCTGCGCGCGTTGCATTATGGGATTTTTTGGTCCCACCGACGCCGACGCCGGATTTTCTGCGACACGAGCTTCTAAACGCCATCGCGTTAAAATAAACATGAGCATTTAAAGAAGCTGTTTAAGAAACTTTATCGTTAAGTGCAGCGGTAAAATGTTCAATGGAAGGCAACGTTACATATATCATTTTCAGGCGAATTCCAATCTTGTATTGCCCGAGGGAAAACTTAATATTTGAAAACATCGTTTTTAAATTCGTGTTGCTTTATAGTTCATGGTGTGATTGATCCTAACAAATTCCATGAATGAAAAGATAAATAAATTTCAACGTTAATATTAAATTTGCCATAGAGGAATTGATAAACATATTTTAGTCTATTTATTGTAGCAATACGTAACTGAAATCC
>JAZHYW010037351.1:0-57546 GCA_037355805.1 Ixodes ricinus
AGTTGTTTACATTTTTGATACAAGTATATTATAAATTTTGAATAAGCTTGTATGCGACAAATATGGTGCATTTGCAATATTCTAGCATTCTTTTTTTGAATTAAGTGTATTTTCCAAGTTTGTTATTGTAGTTGTATCTAGACTAAGGAACAGTAATTTAAATGAGTAACAAAATAACGCCGTATAGTACTGATTAAGTACTATACGGCGTATATTTCGTTCAAGAGAATATACATTTCCGCTGGAACCCCAAAAAATAGTTTTGCCTACAAACATAAACGATTTTGGGAGTTTTGCGACCTTCTGTTAGGGTACAACAGTTTATGCACTACAGTATAGTTTGCCAAATTTTACTAATAATTATATCATCTTGTTTGACCATAACTTTGGCCTGCGGTATTTTTACTTAAATATTAAATGCCTTTTTTAGTTAGAAAAATTAAATGATTTTTATCGAAACGAACAATTTTGTACATTTTCACATAGAACGGTATTAATAGTTTATAGTTTTCTTTTATCAGAACAAATAAGAGTAAGCAATACAGTTCAAGTGCCTTAGAAGCGTCTTGGCAGCAGCAGTTGATGTTATTCAGATATTGTCAAACTTCAGATGAATTAAGTGCCATTGTTTCGCGAGCAAAATTTTCCAGGCTCATTCAAGGGCCAGAGCTGGTTGCCATCGGAAGCAGCCAGTTTTGTGTAGTAATAATTGTTTGGAGTTATTGCATTCCACGAAAGACGATTTCCAGCTTTTCTGTCGCA
Organism: Ixodes ricinus; assembly: GCA_037355805.1. Classification (NCBI taxonomy): domain Eukaryota; kingdom Metazoa; phylum Arthropoda; class Arachnida; order Ixodida; family Ixodidae; genus Ixodes; species Ixodes ricinus. The sequence goes on from JAZHYW010037351.1 coordinate 763, forward strand.
TATTGCCTGGAAGCGGCACAAGGGGAACACTGACCTGCGCCGCTTGTGTGATTATTTCGAACCTGAGCGATAGAGATCAGCAGAGGCCGATTTTCATGCAAACAGTTTTGCGCGTCCTCGAATTTCTCCAAGCACGCAAACGATTTTCCATGTTAGATAAAAGCGCAAAACTAAAAAACAAAAAATCAAATAAAAACGCGAACAGCCCGCGAGATGTTGAAGTGTCCCACGACATCGTTGTTCTTGTCGTAGTAAGGCGTAGAGGTTTTTGTTACAAGGCCTCTTCTAGATGTAGTTAATCTCCTAAAAAATGAGTCTCTGTAACGCCGAATTGTAAGCGCAGCTCTTGAGGAGGAGAGGAAGGAGCGTGGTGGTATACTCTCACTTCCTCACCTCCTCATCTTCCGCTACTCCTCCTCCTTCCTCTTCCTCATCCTTCGCTTCCTCCTCCTTCCTCTCTCTCTCCTTCTTCTGTTCTTCTTCTTCTTCTCGTCTCGTTCTCTTCTTCGATGAGGTATCATGGAAATGCCTTGCACGCACCGCGTAAATTCGTGATACCACATCGACTACGAATGACGTTCAAGGATCCCAAGCGCGGTGCATTATGCGAAGCATTTCCCATAATGCACCGCGTGGTTATGCTCGACAGCCCAAGCATTTGTATATAATGATCATCTAGAATTGTATCCGTCTTCCTACCTCTAGCAATACGATGAAGTTATTATGTCTTCGATAATCTAATCTGTGACGAGTCGATTGTGGTCACCACGATCAATTCCTCCGTTGTTTCATGGTATTTTGCGGTCTGAATTGAGGTGGATTTTTTTGGGGCCTCTGCAATGGCTTTTTTACTAATTCATTTGTACTGTAAATATGCACTGAACGGGGTAATTTAATGATACTCTTCTTTTCCTTTCGACTCAGGTGCTGTAAATTAAAACAGCTAGCCTCATGACGTCCTTGGTTGCTTGCGGACAGGAACTAGACGAGGGGTGGTGAGTTGAGCGGAATTACGGCTGTACGTATTCGTGGAATGATATGCGAGAGGGCGCCATTCGGTGCGTGTTCTGATGCGGCAGTTATATACCCACATTTGTATGCGCGATTAAACATAAATCTGGCATAACACTTCATTGTATTCACAAACGCAGCAAACACGGGGAGGCGTCTGTCTTCAGAATGGAGTCGACTCAGTGCTACATAGCCGCTTTGGTGGTTGCACCGCAAGACAGCTGCTCATCGAAGAACGCTCAGAGCCGTGGCCGGTTCTTCGGTCCCCGCAGTGCCGCCGCAAAAACAGGGAATCTTCCGTGTCGGTGCCTGATCCTTACCGCCTTTACCAGTGAGCGCCGCCCACCGAGGCGGCGGCACGAGGACGGATCATTTGTTTTTGCAATTTATAAACTGTTTGTCTTTTTTCGGATCTCAAATACTGAACAAAAACTACTTTTATAAAATTCGAAACGGCTCCAGCGCCACTTATATTTGTATTTCGACTAAAAAGAAGTAGAGGGTTTTTTTTCCTGACCAGGATCTAAGACGTCATTATGGCGCATTTTCGGCGCGGGTTGCCCCGAGGTTGCGTCGTCCGGTTAAAATATGACGCACTGATATTTAGTGACTCTCCAAATCTGCTGGCTTGGCTCCGAACCCCAAGAGATTGAAACCTCAAAGGTTGACGCTTAACTATCAGAAAATTCTGCGCTTGTCTTTAGAGGCGTGGCTCGATAAGGCACAGTGTTGCTCACTCAGCTAAGGTTTCAATTCCGTGAGTTCTGGTCAGATTACGTTTCTGATGTTCAGCGTTTAAAAGCAGAACAATAAGACGTATATACTGTTTAATCCACTGCTTCTAAATTCGGTGATTGTAGATGGATGTTTGTCCACCACTGATGAACATCCATCTACAATCACCAGGTTTAAGCAGTGGGCAAAGCAGTGAACGTATGCGATCTTATTGTTCTGCTTTTTGCACTTAGCTTGAACATCAGAAACATGTCCTGACATTGTGGAGGCCCCGTCAAAGCACACAGAGCTCACGAAATCCCAGGAAACCTTGAAAACAGTGAGAACTGCTTGCAGTGTGCAGAACATCGAGCCACTGTCTAAAGACGTAAGCCTTTAAAGGGGCCCTGCAATCATAATTAAGCGTCAACCTTTTTTGAGGTTTCCACGTCTCTTGGGGTTCGGGCAAGCCAGCGGGCACGGAGGAGTCACTAAATATCAGTGCGTCATATTTTAACCGGACGACGCGGCAACCTCCTCCACCGACGGGGGCGACCCGCGGTACCGAAAGCGCGCGTAATGTGACGTCTTAGGTCCTGGGCTTACTACTGGTCAGAGCCGCTAAAAGCTTCTTTTTAGTCGAAATACAAAATATAAGTGGCGCGAACCGTTTCAATTATTTATAAAAGTAGTTTTTGTTCAGTATTTGAGATCGGAAAAGAAACAAATGCAGTTTATAAAGTACAAAAACAAGAAATGATCCGTCGACATACCCGCCACCTATCGGTGGAAAAGGCGGCGCCTACTAGTAAAGAGTAGTGGGATCAGGCGCCGACACGGAAAGGTCCCGGATGTACGCGGCGGCGCTGCGGCCATGGGGACCGAAGAACCCGGCCGGCTCTGAGCGTTCCCAAGGCCTTCGGTGAGCAGCTTTGTCTTGCGGTTTGGCCGTTTCGCGGTATGGCAGCGCGAAGTGGCTCCCATTCTGAACTGATCTTTACCCCGTGTTTGCTGTCGTTTGTGGCCAATGAAGTGTTATGCCGAATTTGTGTTTAATCGCGCAGCAAATGCAATGAGAGCCGCTCTAGCTGCCCGCTACATACAGCCTATCCAGAACACGCTTTAGTGGCGCCCTCTCGCGCCGTCGACACGGAGTACGGCAGCCGTGAGCGCTCGCTCAGCTCACCACCCCTCGTCTAGTTCACGGTCACCCAAGCAACCAAGGACGTCATGAAGGAGGTTATTTTTTGCTTGTTTTTGTAATTTTAATTTGCCTATAACTTCTAAAATAAATCGAAATTCGAGAAAAGAAAAGTGTCATTAAGTTACTACGTTCAGTGCGCTCTGGTTTGGTGCAAATTAGAAATTAGTAAAAAAGCCATTGCAGGGCCCCTTTAAGAGCAAAAAGTACCTCAACTGGACCGTTCTTGGCCTCGCAAAAATACCGCATAACAACGGAGAATTGATCGTGGTGACCGCAGTCACTCATTTCGTCACAGATGAGTGAGATATTTTTTCCTTGAACGCGCTGGATTATCGAAGACATAATAACTTCATGCAGTGACTCTGTGATATCATTTTGTATTCTGTTGCTGGGGTAGGAGGCGTTTTTTGGACCTGACTCTAGGTGATCGTGCAACACAGGATCATATTTTTAGAGCGCAGCTATTAGGCGCCCGTTTCCGGCTTGAGCGGCGTCGGCGTCGCCGTCGGCGTAACCGCGCGGTGCATTATGGGAAATATACCATAATGCACCGCGCGGGAGACCTCGTGACGTCATTCGTGAAGTCACGTGTGACGTCACGAGGGTCCCGCGCGGTGCATTAGGGGACATTTCCCATGATGCACCTCGCGAGGAGAAGGAGAGGAGGCAGGAGGACGAGGGAGAGGGGAGGAGGAGGAAGGGGGAGGGAGGAGGACGGGAGGAGGGAGGGGAAGGGGGAAAAGGAGAAGGGAAGAGGGGGAGGAGGAGAGGAGGAAGGAGGAGGAGGAGGAGCTTGAAGGATGAGGGGAAGAGGAGAGGAGGAGGAGTAGCAGGTAGGATGAGGAGGTGAGGAGGAGGGAGGGCAAGTATACCCTCCCTCAGTACCCTTCCTTCCTCTCCTCCTCAAGAGCTGCGCTCTAATTCGGCGTTACAGGGTGTTGTAGACGGCTTTCATTTTTTTAGGAGATTAACTACATCTAAGAAGAGGCCTTGTACAGCACTTCCGCCCGTCTCAGTGTGCCCTCTAAATGGCCTGCCCCCCTTTTGCGACAAGAACAACGATGTCAGTTAGGCACTTCAACATCTCGCAATTTTGTTCGCGATTTTTTTTTATTTGATTTTTGTTTTTTGAGTTTTAACGCTTTTATCTAGCATAGAAGAAATCGTTTTGCATGCTTGGAGAAATTCGAGGACACGAAACTGTTTGCATGGCCATCACATTTTTCATGCTGATTAAATCTTTCTATCGCTTTTTTCCAGGTTCGAAAACTCAGTCGACACAAATGACGGGTCAGTGTTCCCCTTAGATATACCGCTTCCAGGCGGAAATGTGCGACAAGAAAAGCAAAATGCAGCGTCTTTCGTTGGAATGCAAGCCAGCAAAACTTTTTAAACTAGTGTACACAAAAACTGTGCTTCCGATTATTGGCTCCTGTTTTGACATAGTTGCTGAGATGAGGCTGGAAAGGCCGACACGTGCTTCTTTTTTGCTCGCAGGCGTTGAAAATGGCACTTGGAGTTCATCTGGTGAGTTTCCACCGGTGTCGCTGGACCTCGTTGCACAGACATCAGCTTGCTGCTGCCAGGACAGCTTTTTCTAGGCACTTGGTTTGTATTGCTCCCCGCTTCTTGTCAACTGGGCTGCAAACAAATAAAAGAAAAAACTATAGAAAACTATTGTACCGTTCTAATGGCTGGCGCACAAAACCGATTCGTTTCGACTAAAAATCATTTAATTTTCCTAGCAAAAAAAGGCAGCCTAATATTTAAGTAAAATACCGCAGGTAAAGTTATGGTCAGGCAAGACTGATATAATTATTAGTAAAAAGCGACAGCAGGCTATACTGTAGTGCATAAGCTGTTGTACTCTTTAGAAGGTCGCGAAAGGCCTCCCAAAAATCGTTTAGTGTTTGTAGGCAAACTATTTTGGGGTTCAACGGAGATGGTATATTTTCATAGCTTGAACGAAAATATACGCCGTATAGTACTTAATCAGTACTATACGGCGTTATTTTATTCTCATTTAAATTACTGTTCCTTGGTCTGGAGTACAACTACAATAACAAACTTGGAGAAAGTACACTTAATTCAAAAAAGAATGCTAAGAACTATTGCAAATGCACCATATTTGTCGCATACAGAAAACTTGTTCAAAATTTATAATATACTTAGTATCAAAAATATGTATAGCTATAGACTATCCACAAGGCTTAAAAAAGAATTGCAACATAACACCTCTTCCTTGGTAACATTGTCAAATTTACAAAAACATGTTTTAACGTATCAAACTCGTAACCCCGATTATTGGCAAATACCAACGTGTCGATTAAATGTTGGCAAAGAAATGTTATCCTACCGAGTCCCAAGACTTCTCAATTCACTAATTTTTTACAATATTGATATAGATAAATTGAGTTTAAATGAATTACGTACTGTTATGTATAGCTTTGATGTAGTGTACTGATATTTGGTTTTGTATATGTTGGATGTTGTATCTCTATGTTCTCGATAAGTTGTTCATAATTCCTTTTCATGTTCATGTATTTGTATTCATTATGTAAACGTAGATTTTGTATATTTATATGCTTTGAAGATTGGCAAGGTAATTGATATCTGTTGAATGGCTTATTCTTTGATTGAATGCTTTTGTATTTTATTTTGTTCCCTCTGACTGCTGCAGAATGTCACTGGGGCCGAGAGCTCGTCAAGCCGTCTATCGCGGCTTTTATTCTCGGCCCCATCATTACCTGCAATGGGAAATGAAAATAAAGCTTATTATTATTATTATTATTACTTAATCCATTGAAAAGGTAAATCATGTCAACCCATCAAAAGAAGATCGCGCCTCCCAGACTCACTCCGTATATACCGAAGTTGGAGCCGCAGTGTCTGTTTGGGCTTAAAGTCCAAGGGTGAAATGCTAGTTGGGTACTTTTTGTTCCGCCGCAAATATTTTGGGCTCAAATGACACTCGTGAATTCGTTTTTACTTATTTACGACAATTTTATTTGTATGCTCCTGTAATTTGTTTTAACTGCAAACAATTTAGCAGTTACTCTTTTAGCAATGGAATTGCTTCTTTCGTGTGTATTCTGTTTCGCCTCACCTGAGGATCTGATGTGCGCATATGTCAATAAGACACGTAAAAAAAAATATAAGGCTAAGCTAGAGCGTTCAACGTCTGCTCCGCAGAATGGGCTGTACCTAACATACGGCTGGCGCTCAAACTCGGTTTAAAATCGCGTCATTTTGGAAATTTTAAGCGCAGATGCGCAGATTTTGGTATGCCAGTTATCGTGTAAAGCTATGTTCGATAAAAAAAAAAAGACTAATCGAATCTAATTCGCAATGTTACCTGCGTGCGAATAAAAAAAAAAGGAAAAACAGCGTCAGAGTGGCTGATAGCTCCGGCGAAAAGTAAATCCGGGTTACTGTACCTATATTACTATACGAAGTTCGTACTGTACTGGTGTATGCCTTTAGCGATAATGAGTGGAAGTCTGAGGTACCGGCTGACTCCACTGATATTGAAGTAACGGAACAAAGATACGCTAGTTGATAATTTACTGAAATAAAACAACAGAGTGCTAAAGGCTGATTTTGGAGTAGCTATAAATATTCTAAGAACGCGAACCACTTCACAACGGCAGCCACGAGCGAGAGCTAGATGTTCGGTACAGCCCGTCGGTACGGCCAAAAGTTCGAGAACGGCAACCTCCCGGTTTGTCGTCTGAGCGCGTGCCCTCTCTCTCGTTTTACCCCGCTGAACCCATGGCGGATCCAAGGGGGGGGGGCGACGGGGGCTGCCGGCCTCCCAAACAATGTTGACCTCCCCCTCCCCCTTCTCGGAAAGCAATTTTACATGGGTGGACCCCCGGTGCACACGAAATAATGGGTGAATAGTATCCTTACAAATTTTCCGCCCCCCCCCCCCCCCCCAGAAAAAACAACAAAAAAAACGGAGTTCTGGATTCGCCCCTGGTGAACCTGCTGAACTTCCCGGATGTGTGGGAGGGCGCTGCAATCTAACAAAATGGCGCCGCCCTAGAGAGCGCTAAATGGAATAGTCTATACAGGACGTCTCACGTAAGAGCGACAAAAATAATAAAAGAAGGAAGCTCGCGTTATGGCACCTTTAATGCCCTAAAGCGCGGTCCAAACCAAAGCTTCTTTTTGCGCGTGTAGGTCGGGCGGCTTGCGGATGTGACGTATTTCGTGACGTCGCGCCGGTTCTTTGCTTCTTCCGGGCGCGCACAAAAAGTTGGTCGATCTTAGTAAGCGCGGTCCAAACCAAAGCTTCTTTTTGCGCGTGTAGGTCGGGCGGCTTGCGGATGTGACGTATTTCGTGACGTCGCGCCGGTTCTTTGCTTCTTCCGGGCGCGCACAAAAAAGTTGGTCGATCTTAACTTATTCCTGAAAGCGCACGAAGACGCGTTGTGACGTAGTCGGACGCTCCTCTCTCCCGGCCAATCGGTGGAGGGCAAGCTAGTTCCGGCTCCGCGTTTCTTCGCCGTCTGGCCGGCGAGTCTGCTGCCTGCGCGCGTGCGCGTTCGCCCGAAGCTGGCATCGTCCAAACCAGACCGCACGGTTCTGACTCAGAAAGCGCGCCCGGAAACAGCAAAAACGACACGAAATGCGTCACATCCTTTCGGCTCAGCGGCCTGCAGCCGCAAACAAGCAAGCGTTGAAGTTTGGACCGCGCTCTGTGACTTATTCCTGAAAGCGCACGAAGACGCGTTGTGACGTAGTCGGACGCTCCTCTCTCCCGGCCAATCGGTGGAGAGGCAAGCTAGTTCCGGCTCCGCGTTTCTTCGCCGTCTGGCCGGCGAGTCTGTCGCAGTTGCGCTTCACCGCCAGAGTGCGCTCGTGCCTGCGTGCGCGCGTGCGCGTTCGCCCGAAGCTGGCATCGTCCAAACCAGACCGCACGGTTCTGACTCAGAAAGCGCGCCCGGAAACAGCAAAAACGACACGAAATGCGTCACATCCTTTCGCTCACGGCCTACAGCCGCAAAAAGAAGCGTTGGTTTGGACCGCGCTTAAGTTTGCCCGAATTGGCGGCCACAACAAGGTCGCTTGAGCAATTGGGCACCTCATTGACATGTCTTAATTAAATCTTTATCTAGTGAAAATAAACATACAGTTCCAATTAGAAACTTTCTGGGCATCATCCAAAACCACTAAAAATGTCAAATTAAGAAAGATTGGATGCACGTGTACCATTTTTATGTGCCCCAAAAATGCGCGAAAAAGCTTCGCGCCAGCAAAGATTTCCCGTTTCTTATCCGGATTTTCGCTCCACCAGCCTTGTGCCTGCATCCGAAGTGGCGACTTTTTTTTGCAACACCAACGCTTCATACCCGCTCCCAAAAGCGCGAGACACATGTGGCGAAAAATCCATTCGATCCGACGTCCGATCCGGCAATACGACTGCCTGATCGGAAAAGTTTGTCGCTTCAGACGTCGGATCGGCGATCCGGCGTGCGTCCGACATGCCAGATAGTTTCGCACGGCGGACGGACTGTCGGAAGCGTCCAGCCAATGACAGCACAGCTAGCGCGAGAGTCATGATGAATTACGGGGTATGGCGGGACCAACAAGAAAACGGGACGGGACGGGCGACGGGAAGCCGGATGCGTGAATCGCTGACCCATTTGAGAAAGATGGCCCCAGCAAAGAATGCACGCTGTAGCGAGAACGAGGCTCCCAATTTCGCTCGTGGGAGCTGAACCGTCCAGTCTGGGACCAGAGATCTACTGGAGCGCTGGATCTCCTGGGCGGAGCCGAACGGATCGTCGTGCCGCATGCAAGGTCGGAAGCGTGTGTCTCAAACTGTCGCGTGCCCGGACGTCGCAACGGACGATTCTGCCGTCCATGTGTCTCGCGCTTAAACTTTATAAATTGACTGATTTAGTGGTTTTCGATTATCTCAAGCAAGTTTCTAACTGGAACTTTATGCTTACGTCCATGGCCGTACCAACCGGGGGGGCAAGGGTGCTTGCCTCCCCCCCCCAGTTCTCAGAGTGGGGGGGTGGCAAGACATGTGTTTTGCCCCCCCCCCCTGGAACAGCCGCCACTGGGCAGGGCGACGCTGGCCGGCGGCGCCCAAGAGATACAAAGGGCTCTGCGCCCCCCCCCCCCCCCCCGACCCTGCGGGGGGGGGGGGGGTCTAGTTACTCCCTCGCTCAAGAAGAGGTTGGTACGCCACTGCTTACGTCTAATAATCTAATAATTAAAAAGTTAATTAGGCAAAACTATACTCCGTTTTACCTTACGTTGTACCGCAGCGAAGACTGGAAGCGCGAGCTCGTGCCGCCGAGATGTTCCCCCAAAGGAGCTCGAGCTTGTAGCGCTTTCCTGCGGTACATCATAAGATGAAATAGAGTATAGCTAACAAATTACAAACGTACAATGTGCCATTAGTTTTATATGTTTTACTACTGCAAAAGCTAAAGCCCGGTTCACACAGTTGCGTTTGACTGCGTTTGACTGCGTTGCGGCACCGAGACACCAGGACATCCCTGCTGCTTATATCGCGTGACAAGAAGATTCCTTGAATTGGATTCCACGCTTCATATGAAGCACAGGCGATGCCGGTGACTCGCTTTCAGTTCTCGCCGCAACGCAGTCAAAGCGCAAGTGTCTGAACCGGCCTTAAAGAGGGCACTGACACCCCAAAGGTCGTATATTTTTTTATTGTCTAAAACGACGCAAGTTGTAGTCATAAACACGCAAAAAAAACCGCATCGCGAAAAAAAATTTTCCGCGCGCGCGCGCGCCTTTTATTTTTGGCGTTTAAATCTCCCGCCGCTACCTCCTTGCTTCTTATGATCGATGACGTCAAAAATCAGGAAATTTAGAAGCTTTGTAGGCGACATTTCTATAACATTTAATAATGGCAATCGTAAAACATGTTTTTTAACGCAATTGCGAACGCACTACGGCCCTTCTTTTTGAAATACCAAAAATCAGAGTTCGGTGAGATGTCCCTTCCTAGATTTGTGTCCTCTCTTTGGCGGCGCTCGAGCAGATCGGCGTGTCGGCGAAGAAACCGGTTTTTTCCCGCGCCGGCTCCCTTCTATCCCGCCAGCTCGCCTCCTCCTCGCATCGGGTCAGCGGAGGTCCGAGAGAAAGTCGAGTCGCAGGAGACCGCAAAATTTGACTGACTGCACTGCCGGGGACCGCGCGGGAACTTCAAATTCAGCATTTGGAAATTGTTTTTTTAATTCACAAATACTGAATTCCCAAGTTTCGAATTTTGAGGGTAATGTCCCGGCACCGTTTTCAATCGTTTCGGATAATAAAAAAAATATGATTTTGATGTGTCAGTGCGTGGTCAGTGCCCCCTTTAACGCTGCAGACGCTAGTATATACATGCGGCTCGTGTAACCATACTCGCGCTGCGTTTTTTGCGGCAGGGATAACTTTGCGAAAGGTTGGCTGCACGAGCCCTCTTCTTCAACAAGCGCTCGCGCAGCCGTCACAAACACTAAATATATGCATGAAATATCGCGCGCAGATCAGAATAGAGGCACTTAGAAGCAATAGAAATACACCGGAATAGATAAAGATAGGAAATGGAACCAAAGAAATACTAGAGAGTTTTAGTAGATTGTTCCGATACCTCCGATACCCCCGATAACGATATACTATATATGTAAGCGCCAAGGAAGCGGAGAGCAGAGTATCGGGTATCTTTATCGGAGTCATCGGAACGATCTACTAAAACTCTCTATTGAAGCAGTCCATGTCAGGGTGAGACTACGTATATATAGAAAGCCTTTGAAAAAGTCGAAGTGTGCATGGAGCAAATGGCCTTATCGAAAGAATGGTAAGAACAATGAAACAAGCCCTGCGAAAACTTGTTGACAATCGTCTCGACCGGCATATCGCACTGCAAGATGCAGTAACCGTCGTTAATGTCACGAGACAGAGCTCAACGCAATACAGCCCAAATTTCTGGCTACTGCACGGGTATGATCCTAAACTTCCAGGCTAACTAAATATTGGAAGCGCTGATGATGACTTCACCGAAACCGAAAGATTGTTTAACCTTGCCAGGAGCCGGTGCGCTGCAAAGCTCAATTTGTAAAATATCCAGACGTTGGCGAAAGTCCGGTACGAAGCCGACGGGAAGGCACCTTCTTGTAACGTATCTCGGTGTGGAACCCTGGAGTCTTAATTTGAAGGACCGTACGAAATCGCACAATTCAAAGACAGCAATACTGGGTTGCTGAAAAGAGCCGTCTCCGTAGAGGACGAGATCCAACTCAAGACTAGCTAATTTACAACAGCTACAAAATTGGTCGCAAGAGATATCGAGCCAGTGGAGTGATCAGACACAATATGACAGGCGCTAGCAAACCAAGTGGAAACAGAATCGCTGCAAACACGCTCAACTTTCCAGAGGATCTCTCAAAGGTGTTGAAGAACGAGCTGGTTCAGCGCACAACGGAGATGAATTGGACGCAGTAAGCAGAATGCAACATCGGCACGTATGACAAGGCAACGAAAACCTCCAGCACACCTCCAAGACTATATATCACAGACTGAAGTGACGTACAGACTTGAATTGAGGACAACTCAAACTTTGGAGTGGGTCTTGTTAGCAGTGCGGGTAAGAAAAAGAAAAGAAAGGACGACGAAGAGGATAGGGATGCACGAGCACGGACGATACCGAACGATTTGTAACGCTTTCTGATTAAAACACCTTTTTTTTTTCTAATCGTAACAGTGGGCAACTCGGGGAGGGGGGGGTTTCGACCCCCGAACACTTTGCCCCCCCCTTCCTTCCGCCTACTCCACTGATTACTGATGATGCACCCATAATGGATGATGTTGATTTTAATTGATGAGACAATCAATTGAATTTTATTTGACTCAAGCCTAAGGTACTTAGTCTTTCTTAGCCTTATATATCTAATATGAAAGGGAAATTTAACCTGTACAACTGGCCAACTTCTCTTTTCAATGTGAGAAGTCTCGGGATATTATATTCGCGCGAATAAATCCAAAATTAAACCATCATTTTCGCAAATGATGCTTCCAGAAGTTTCGCAATCAACACATGTTCGCATTCTACGAACGCAAAGCGACTATGGCTTTCAAGCAGGAGGCTCGTGTTAGCGCTCGTGTTACCATTGCCGCCATACCTCTCAAATCTGCGCTGCCCGGAATTAGCGGGTATCCACAATGCATGCCCTCCATGCTGCAAGGCTAAGCTGAAACTTGAAAATCATAATTGAATTTTATTGTGTATAGTAATTTGAGGATATATAAGCTATTCAAAACATAAGATCAGGTGACCTTGGTCTGTGGAATCAAAATAGTTTGTTTGAAATTAGTAAATAGCTCAAAGGTTCCAGCTGCATGATAGTCCCTCTTTGCATGCTCCCCTTGACTCGTCTTCGCTAGCCGTTGGTGCGTCGTCAGCGTCGCCAGATTCGATGTCTCTTCGGGGTCGGGACCAGTCACTTCGCTGTTCTCGGTGAAGGTAGGGGTCCGTCGTACTCGTCTTGCCATTCCATGCATGCATTGTGCAAGACGCAAGCTGCCACGATGGTCGTCGCTACGTTATCTGGACGACGCGTGCTTCCATGTACCTCTGGCGCCGGAACCATCCCTTCAGAAGTCCGAACGTCCGCTCGATGGCCACTCTCGTCGTTGCGTGTTTTGTGTTGTAAGTTGTCTGCTTTGCGGTGAGCTCTACCATATTGTTCCTGTATGGAACAAGGAGGCTCTGTCGCAGCAGATAGGCGCCGTCTCCGAGGAGATGGCTGTCCAAGGGAAACTTCCGCGGGGTAAGAAGCGTGTGCAGTTCCGATCTTCCGTAGACTCGTGCTTCGTGCACGGATCCGGGGTCTCCAGCACTGCAATGAAGGAACCGTGCCTCACTGTCGCAGACGGCTTGCAGAACAGCCGAATGCCAGCCTTGCCGGTTGACGTAAGACTGGGCATCCGGGCCTATAACTCTACAGCAGATGTGACTTCCGTCGACTGCGCCGAGGACTCCAGGAAACCCGCCTTCGCTTCAAAACATTCTATTACATGGGCAACTTCGTGTTCCGTAGGCCACTTCACGAAGTTCGGACCGAGGGCCAAAACGGCGAGGCCAATTCGCTGGGCTACCTGGCACACGCTAGACTTCGACAGGCTGAAGCGGTCGCCAATGGACCTATTAAAGATAAAAACAGCACATGTATACCATTAAAAACGAACCGACTTTGTCCTATATCTGCTCTTCTAAGAGCCATATTAACGATGTCCCATGTGCTTTCATCACCATCTACGCAAATATGACATGCAGGTGGAAAGGGGAGGGCACATTCGAATTGTGCGTTGGTTAGAAAGCGAGGCCTTCAGTACAAAATCAGATCAGTGCTTTCTGTATGCGGACTATGTCGAGGCACTGGGATCTAGTATGCTTTCTTCAGGATTTTGAGTTAGTCTGTCTAATTCTATTGTTTCTCGGTTGAGAAATGCGTACAATGAAGTCACCTGAAGTACTCGAGGTTGGCAAGGCTCCACACAACGATGAGCGCCTGCTTCATGATGTCGATGGCCGGTCGTCCACCTGCAGCTTGCAGGTGAGGGGCAATCATCGTCACCAGGCGCTGAACAGAGGGCCTCTGGAGCCGAAAATTGCTTCTAAAGTCCTCCAGATATTAACGAGGAACAATGGTCTCAGCATACCCTAAAACCTTGGGTACTCTGCGCCTGAAATTATAAAAATCAAAAAAGAATTATGTGGCCCTTGTCACACAATGCAAAGGTCTCTGCTTTGGGTGTGTCATCAGTTGCAAAAAGCACTACATTTCCCCTTCCCGACAACCAACGAACCATACGGAAAGCGAGCCAGGCAACACGCACACTTTTAGTCAAAGCAAATAGTGAACCCAGGAGCGAGGAAAAAAAACTTTCAGTTTCAGCATTTCCACTCTGGTGAAGAAGGAAAAGCAGCGGAGATTTATTATGTGCCGCCATCTATGAGCGACGGCGGCAACCAGACAATCTGCAAGCCGGCTGTCTGGTTGTCGCTCATAGATGGCGGTAGCTGTCCAGAGGGTTGTGTCGGGATTTATTTGTCCACGGACACGAAACTGGGGAAATTAGCCCTTAACAGCTCCGCTGTAAAAAGGGGATGAACACACACAAAGCTTGGTCGGTGTCTCAGCGGTGTCTCAAAGAAAATGGATGTAAATGCAGTGAAACACAGTAATAGGGCTTATATCCCCTTGAAACCCAAAGAACTTGTTTTTTTACAACTCACACAAATTATATGGTTGTCCCATGTCTTTGGGGCATAAAAATATACAGTTTAAAAAATCTGTATTAGATCATGGCGCGTGCAATGTATTGTACATTAAGTCCAACCTGTAGACAAATTGATATTCTGCAGTTGCTAACTATATAGTGCATGCTACTTTGCAGGCAAACCTCTTTTAGGTTCTAGAATCCCTTTCCGCTTGCTTCTTTGGGTAGGCCTTTTTCGCCACCAAATGAAGTGCGTGGTGGGATGGCTTAGTTTTACTAGAGAAGTTCGCGTGGCGCCCCCTTACGGCGAACCGGGGTGACGTCACGGCGAGGAGAGAATTTTTCCCGACTCGCCCCGCTCGCCCTGTGGAGGCTGTGACGACGCTAGCTGTCGGCGCGCTCGCTTCTATTTAATCTTTTTTTGGCGTGTTTTTCGTTGGAAGTGTAAATTTTTATATGTGGCTTTATTGAAGTATGGCCTGTGGCTGCAGGCGAAACTTCAACCAACATTTTAAGCCTGGTTGACAGGGCAGGCAACGCATGAATCACAGCTGGTATATGAAAATAAAGAAATATGGCCACAATTGCAGGAACATCACTATAGATTTACATCTCACACAATAAATGCTGCTGATGGTCTGAATGAATTGGCAGGTTATGTATACTATTTTTTTTGTATCTCTGTTTTTAAACAAGATCGCCTAAGCATAAAAGCTGCTTGCTGCTCGAGCAACATGCTAAATACAGTCTGGGCCATGGGGAGAGAATCACAAGTAAGACAGCCCAAGTGCAGGGGTAAAGTAAAAAAACGAGGAACATTTATTATATACATTGCTCGCATTTGACCTTTGCTGGATTCGGATAGTATTTCAATGAACTACACGGGTGGTATCTGTGGACTTGTTTATATCAACCCTCAAGTAATGTATAACAAACGTAAGCGAAGGTGCCTAGCTCGTTATTAGTCCCTTAAGCCCTAAAATTGAGATTTTACTTAAATCGAATTGGCCTGAAGCTAAAATACCAGAAGTTTTTCTCACGCAGACTGTCACCCTTCACAGGTTCCACATTTTCTGCTACTAGTGCTGCATCTACCACTGGACAGACGTTCGAATGCTTGCTTTTACGCCTGTTTTCCTCTGTTGTCAAAGAGTCCAGCTGTAGGGAGTTTGGAGGCTGAGGAAGCTTTTGGGGACCTGCAGCAGTGTCTCTTTTAATTGGAAATAAATGACAATTAAAACTAAACGGTGTATTTTCCGAATACCCAAGGCTGGAATAAAGAATGTCAGGAAAAAGTATAAACATTCCAAATTACGGTACTATTGCTGTGCATATTTTGGGCAGTTCAATACATATCATACAGGCAACTGGGGGCAATTCGGCCATTTTTGCTGCTACCATACAAACTAATTTCCAGTAATTGTGCATGTTCTAAGAAATATGCTTGCATAGGTGTATAAACTATATAATTAATTCACGAAGAAGCTACATTTATGTAAAACAACCCTGTTCCACGAGCACTTCAAAGATCATCAGACGCAGGGCCTTTAAAACATCTGCGAACCAGCGCATGCAGAGTGGCAGCGCAGAGTCGGGGTCGCGAGCTAATTTGCCGACCACCCAAAGGCCCATGATATAAATGCCACTTCAAATGCCTTGAAAGCGGGATGTAATATCGTCCTAAATCATGAACATGCAAGGAACAGAATTCCAGCGTCTGAAACACTTCACCGACCCCTCGCAAGATTGCCTTGTGTCGTGTGGACGGACGGGGAGGTTCATCGGCGGAATCGCCTCCGCCGATAGCTTTCGGGATTTGTAACCCCATTTTAAAGGTAAAAGGGACAAGCAGGCTTATAAAATGTACGGAAGCACGTCAATATCGGCCAAACTCAACGTCTTGTACACCGGGTAAACGAGGTCCAGCTCCTCGAAGAGCTTGCGGCACACAACGCCAAACCAGGAAACCGGTGCTGGGAAGCGAGCCGATGCGAGATCGCGGAGCGGAGTCCTCCGCCTGACGTCACGGTACACCTCACCCAATCAAGGCGCGGCGACCGCAGCGACGCTTGTGTTCGCTCTCGGGGCTAATAGCTCCTTCGGAGCAGAGTAGCGTAGAGTAACTGTATATGCTCCGCAAGCAGAGCAACTCTAGAGTAGCGCAATCTAGAACGCCGTCTCTCGGCGACTAGCGGCGAACGCCCGGAGGTTCCAACTCCGGTCAGAAATGCATGGGGAACGTGAGAAAATCGTTGTTTCTTCAATGTTGTGGAGATGTACGGAACGACAATAGTTTTTGACATAATAAAGGAACATTTTAGAATCATTTGCGCTGAGTTGTGTGCCAAGTAAGGACGTAATTTGTTTTTAAAAATTGCACGAGCGGCATCATGCAGCAGACGACGCGGCGACGTCACAGCGTCCACGTGACCCGCTCCGGCCAACCCAAAGAGCCCATCTCCGCTGCGTGCAAAAATCGTCTGCTTCAAACGCCATTGCCTTGGAAATTGCCTTCTCAAAATTTGCACACGCATCCGATATTATTAAAACTTTGATAAAGTGTTTAGTGCTTTACCAACTTCACGACAGACTAGTTTTGAAAAGTGTGAACTCGCCGTTTATTTTTTAATTAGCCGTGTTGCGTCGATCTCCATGTATTCTCCCATAGGGCGGGCCGCCTCCTGGAACCCTGAGTACCACGTGACTCGCGCCGAGCTGCTCTGTCGGCCATGTTGTCGGCAAAACACGCGGATCAAAGGATTGCGCTACTCTGCTCCGTAGGAGCTATATATCATGCTCTAAGTTTTACCTCTTTATAAATATGAAAAGCGCGGTAGCAGTTCCCTGTGGCCTTCACGCAGAGTGCAACGTTGTAACTGATGCAGTAGAATAAGTTTGCTCCTGGCAAACAGGTTGGCTGCATCTTCAGCGGATACTTTTTTCTGAAAGAGCTGGCATATATGGTTTGCTGCTGCTGTTCTCTTTGGGATGGGTGGCACTGATTCACGCGAAATCACGTATGAAAAGAAAGGCCAAAGTCCCGATGTGCAAATTAATGCACATTTTAACTTAACCTCCGCCCTTTCAACGTTATTGTATTAAACTCATGTCCGAAACACCCCGTCATACTCCAATTACTGCCGCGATTTGTGTTGACCGTTTCAGGCGGCCTAATCACACTAACAACCACCTTATAACTTCAAATAACGAAAAGTATTCTCTCCAATCACAATGAAAACAATATTTATGTTTATTTTTACACAAGCTATGATCTAAGCAGAGTTCAATTCGGCATTCAAAGACATGCAAACGCGCGAGTGCGACACTGAAATTGACCATAGTTTTGTTTAACCCGAGACTGGGGTATTTCGGAAAAGGGACGAGAAGAAAAGAGGCCACAAGGAGGCGACGACTCAATTTGAGACGTCGCCTCCTTGTGGCCTCTTTTCTTCTCGTCCCTTTTCCGAAATACCCCAGTCTCGGGTTAAACAAAACTATGGTTAACTTCCACCAGCTCGCCTGCACCCTTACAATTTTTTCACTGAAATTGCGATTAACGCTCTAGGTGCTCTTTCAAAGTTATATTTGCACCTACCTCTTCTTCGCCGCACCCTCCTCAATGTCGTCAGCCTTGAAAAAAAAAAAAAAAAAAAAACTTCGTTGCGTTTCTCTCAGTTATTCCTCCTGTTTATCCATGACGGCAAGGGGTCGTCTGCTATTTCCCGCCAAAGGTGTTACATTTTCTGTTTGCCATAGCTCAAGACGAAGCCAATCCGAGATTCAGTGATCCAGACGCCCCAGACGATGATCGATGATCCGGATGATCCCGTCCGTTCCGAAATTGAGTAATGATTATGAATCTTTTACTCATGATGTCACGTGGTATTACCCGCTGACGTAGCAGACAAATTACTTGGGTAAGGTTTGAAACACAGCCATAGAGGCCATAGAGGATATACAGTGGCTTAAAGGGGGTAGTGTAAAGGCCTGACCACACTAGCGTAAACGGCGCCGCCGGTCGGCGCCACCGGTCGGCACCGCCGTCCGGCGTCCCAACGCGAGGTGTCCACATTGGCCTCCGTTTTGCGGGCGTCACGTGACAGCACTGGCTCTCGCGATCGCGCGCGCACCTCCCTCGGATTTCCCGCTCTTTCGTCGTCTGCTCTTCGTTAGATATTTCCGTTTTGGCTCTCATCTTTCGCATATATCAGCATCGAAACCGCACTCGCTGCCTACATGGTACGTGTCCATGATGACCTGGTGATCAGCGTGAATGTGATAATCCTAGCCTGCTCGTTCATCTTGCGACGTCGCCGCGCTCTGAAGGGAAGGAGGCGCAGGTTTTGGGTCCGGCCGAGTTGGTTCTATCGAAACACCGAAGGACAGGTCAGTGCTTTGCTGCCCCGGCGGCGCGCCAGAGACGAAAGCTACTTTCGAAAGTGTCACCAAATCAACACGACATCCGTCACAACACAGACGACATGCAACAAGTGCCATGGAGAAACTCACTTGTAATTCCGAATTCCTCTCCTATAATTTCCCAGCGGTTGTTCTTAGCGTCATTATCTAGGTAGTCTGGCTGCGTCTTGTCATATAAAAAGGGAAACAGTCGCACAGTTTCAAGGAACCGCTCCGTTGCGGAAGGCGTCGGGGGAAATAGGGATAGCAGACGACACAAAACACGTCCTTCGGAACGTGGAAGACGGGCGGCGGAGACCGGTCTGAGCGTTGCCATGGCATCGCGACGTCACTATCTACGCCACCTCCCATTGGCTCCTCTCTTCTGCGGCGAGCGGCGCCGCTCTCTGAACCGTGCACGGAGCGGTTGGCTCAGCGGCGCCGTCCGTCACCTCGCTGAAGCCGAAAACTGGTTTCGGTCGGCAAACGGCAGCGCCGACCGTCACGCCGCAGGCCTAAACCGGAGAAGCGGCACAGCGTTGGAAGACGGCCGCGGGTGGCGCTGGCGCTTGCAGCACCGTCGTTCCGGCTATGGCTCCGGCTTGGCCGCTTGGTCAGCTTGGCTCCAGCCAGCTCTCGCCGATCCGCAGCTGTCGACTACACTGTCGTCTGCTAGTTTCACATTTTTATTCGCCTTAGAACAGAAATCATGTCGTTGGAAGTTCACTGGAAACAAATAATTGTTTTTGAGGTATTTATATTAGTTATGAAGCGTGTTAGAGTGCCTCTATCTGCCGGCCGATTGAGGCATCCTAACGGAGCTGCGGATCGAAGCGCCACCTACACCGTCTTCCAAGGAGCGGCCGTTCCCGATGCATGGTGGAGGCTACGCGGTAACTACACCACCCCTTTAAGGCCTTTAAGCCCTTTAAGCCACTGTAGAGGATAGCTGGGCACACTACAAATCATCAAAGCCAATCCAGTGGCTTGTGAGTGTCACGTGCTTTTCAAAACCTGAAACCCCTGAAACACTGGAAAAAATAGACGGTAGGCCATCCACACGGCAAGGACCAGAGATCGTACCATAGAGTTATTACAATAAACGCTAGAGGCTCAGCTGGCGCTAGTGTGCTGTTGCATTTTGAAGCAGACAGCAAGCAGTCTAAATTTGACTTCCGGTAATGTATTCCTATGGGAAAAAGCGAGTGCATTTTCTCTCTGCGCTCGATTATAAGAGCAAATATCACGAATAACTTGTACGTACTAGGCACATTGGAACATTTCTCAGTCACGCAGACGAAATAAATGGTCAGTTACGGCGTTTTTCTTTCAAATTCATCGCATTAAAAACGGTGCTAAAACGGCTTCGTACGTGTATTTTTGTGCACTGTCGGACACTGTTAGCGCGAACACGGCGTCGACGCTTTCCAACATGGGGGATATACGTGCCAAACGAACGAAGGACATGTAGAAAACCGAGAGAGACGGCAAGAACTACGCAGTAACACTGGATAAGTAACTCCTTGTGCTTGCAGACGATCAAAATAAATTGAAAGTCACGTAATATAGTCAGATTTGCAATAAATAAGTACTGTGAAGATGCTTGTTCTGGGTTCAAATGGTTCAAAGCATCACCCGCACGCTCCAAATCTTTGCAAATAGGGGAAGCCAGAGAGCAGGTGCCCGATAAAAACTGCCCGACATGGGAAATAATAAAAAGACATACCTTTCGTAGCTCACGTGCTTTATTTTTTGCGTTCGAATGTTTCTTTAACCGATCGTAAAGATGCGCACGACGGAGTCATTTTCATCCAATGACAGGACGGGCATATTAGCAATATATAAGCACCACCGAAATGCTAGCGAACCTGAACACACACTACATTCCTTTCGATCGTTAGTTTGCTTAGAACCGTCGCTCGTTTTCACATACCTTCCTTGAAACAGGGGTTTGGGCCTGAAATAGAGCGAAGTTTAACATCGCTCAGTGGTAAAGAAAAATGCTGTAACTAAAGCAATTACACTTTCACAATACCAATAAAGGTACATACTATCCGGTACAACCGAAATGACAAAAGTTATTCATGTTATTTTCCGGCGAAGAGACAAAATTCACGCGCGTTTTCCCATAGGAATACACAGGGAGGCTGGAAAAGTAGACTGCATGCTGTCTGCTTCAATTTGCAACCGGAAGTCCCGTAGACACTAGCGCCAGCTGAGCCTCTAGCGTTTATTGTAATAACTCTATGGATCGTACATACAAGGACCGCAACGACGCGTGGTCACGTGATAAAATCGCACCATCCGCCGCGGTCCATCGAAGGGTGATTTGCTTGGCGCCCTGGGTTCGCAAACTAGTCGAATCTCAAGCCCGCAGGTTCGACAAAGTTCGCCGGACTCCACAGCCAGCAGCCAGCCTGTAGCCAGCTGCTCCAGCCAGCCGGTGAAGCGCAGTGGTTTCGTCGGTCATATGTCTCATCTCAGCAGAGTTGCCGAAGTGGCGGGGTTTCCACAACCACGACTGAACGTTGCCGTTGCCCAGGTAACCAAGTTTTGTGAAGTCGGACCGTAGGCCGTTTAGGCTCCGTAGGCACGTCGCGGTCGCGGCCCCGATCGCGGTGATGCGAGCGCACATCGGCATGGTCTCGGGTAGGGTGTTCTTGGGAGCGCGGAGCAGAAACCCGGCGTTCTGACGCCCGCAATCCCCATCCGATGAGCGGACCGGCCCCGCAGGGAAGCGACGACGGAACTGTGTGAGTGGCCTCCGCTGCATCCGGACGAGCCTTGTCGCGCAATGCACAGACGGCTTCGTCGCCTTCGTTCGTTGTCAGAGGCGCTAATCGTCGTTTCGCCCACGCTTCGAGCGCCACATTAATCGAGTCCAGTTGCTTACGGGTGCCAACAAGGCAGCGTCGCACGCATGCATGCTCGTGCCAGAACGGTGTACCGGTTTCAGATGCAGTTAGCTGATAAAACCGTGTGTAATCCGCCTTTTTTCTTTTTTTTTCCCTTTTTTAATTATGACTTTAGAGGCTTTGGAATGAAAACATATGTTCGCGTTCCATGAACGCGTCCATATAACACAGACTTTCAAACGAGAGGCTCGTGCCAGCGCTCGTGGTGTGCACGCGTGTCCTGTGCCTAAACGCCGCAGCGATTTCTGATAAAGGTCGGGAAAATATACCGAGAAGCATTTGCTATAATTCAACTGAATATCCAACAGAAAATATTTTTAAGAAACTCTGTATAATGAAAATTCATGATTTGTATATATACCATCTTATGTGCAAGAAGAAAAGATCAACAGTCGCTGTGCCGAAAATTTAGCTAATTAACAGAGAAAGTGTATACATACATAACCAACACGAAGTATGCATGGGAAGCACAATTTATCAGAACAAATATGCTCATCACACATTAACATACACTCTTCCGATCATTGTAAACCAGCTTAGTGTCAAAGATATTGAAATTAGCAGTATATCAGCTCGTTAAATGTTCTTCAACCCTATCACGTAATTCCAACAACAATTTGTCATGTCCAAGGTTCCTTTTTTAATGTGCGTATAATGTGATGTAATGTAAAATCTATTAATGTGCTTTTTTCCCCTTTTTTTCTTGTTGTTACCTGTTAAATGCACAAGTTTGCATTTAAAAATGTGCTTCATTGCTGCTGCATTTATGGGCGGCTTGAAGCCAGTCAAGCTGTTTGTAAACAGCTTTTTTTCCTCGTCCCCCCCAACATTGCGTTTGTTGGAAAATACAGGGAATTATTATTATTAATGCATTAGCCTTAGTACCTACATGACAGGGAAAAGCTGATGGCGTCTGTCTGTGCACAAACCAGTGGAAAGGGAAGCGTGTTGCATAGAGAGGAGGAGAGTAAGAGAGTAGTAAAGGAAAAAGCGAGAGGGAGGCGACGCCACAAGGCAGAAGCCAATGCACGTGCGGGAAACCAGTGAACAATGATAGGCAAAGTCAAAGCTTGTAAGGTGTGCGAGCGAGACAGAGGAGCGGAAGCAGCGCCCAGCTCGGCCTGCCGAAATGCGGCGCAAAAAGCGGCAAGCTGATGCGGGTCTGCGTGCAAGTGAGGCTGGGGCAAAGTGGGCTTGGTAAGCCCGCTTCACTGGAAAATATTAAAGGAAGATCCATTGGTTGATCCTTCGAATATGTGTTAGCATGACTTTTGTGAAATGGCGCAGACGTTCCCCTTTGGGAAACGCTAACACTGACCCTGTAACAAAGCCAAAAAGAGGCAGCAGAGAATAGAGGAAGTAAAAGAAAAAGCCAGAAGAGAAAAGTGAAGAGATCAGTGTTAGCGTTTCCCAAAGGGGTCAGTGTGTGGCGGTTCTCAAGGGTCATACTGACACATTTCCTAAGGGTCCACCAATTCATCTTTCTTTTGTATAATTTTGAGCACGAATACAGCAGGGTTACTGCCACTATAGAATGGAAGTAGAAATAATTTGAGTTTGTATCTGCAGAGCTGCAAGCAAAAAGTGCCAACCATTGTGGTTACGGCTGCCTGACTACATACTATATTTCGTTTCACCTTATGTTGTACCGCAGCGAAGGCTAGAAGCGCGAGCTCATAGCGTTGGCAGCTGCCCTTGGTGCACGAGAGCGTGTGCCGCCGAGATGTGCTTTAGAGCAAGGAGCTCGCGCTTGTAGCCTTTCCTGCGGTACAACACAAGCTGAAACAGAGTATAGTGGCTACTATGCTCATTTGCTTCGCCGTGGAAACACGTCAAACACATTTCTACTCTGGTGCTGGATATGGTGGCTACTGCCTGATTGGCTTACTTAACCTTCCCTCTTGTCATGGGCGGATTTAGGGAAGGCGGGGCAAAGGGCAGCCACTGCCCCCCCCCCCCCTTTCAAGCTCCCCAAGGTCAACTTTGTTTTAATAAGATCATTGATATACACCAGCCAAAAGTTTAGTTTTTGGTGACATAGCAAATATTGGGTCAACAAAATAGATCTCGGCAATGTTTCGACCGTAACGTCATATGCCTGAAACCGGCCAATTCTTGACCAGTGGTTTTCGGGCGGAAAGAATACAAATTTCAAGCCACAAATTGTGTTCTGGGTAAATGGGCTCTTGTTGGTCATGTTCAAATAAAAACCTTGGCAAGCAGAAATACACTGTCAGTGTCCCTAAGAGACGTGCCTATTCGTGACAGCCATCGTTTCAACATGGCTTGCCTGTCCAGGCAGTCTCACTGTCCAGCTGAGGTCATCTCTTCTGCAGGATCTACCGTGGGACTCTACCCGGCTACCAGGATGCCAGTTCAGGGTCACGGGGCACCATTCCTACGATGTCTTCTTCGTGGGATGAGGTGAGCGGCCTACCCAACCCCGAGAAGGCTACGGTTTCGGCTCTTGCTTTCGCTGGCGAGATCTCTCCAGGCTCTAAGGCGGTTTCTGAGATTGTCTTTTTATGATGCAGACTCAGTCTACATGCCTCAAGTGTCCTAAAAAACTCAAAATTATGATCTTGCGTATCCTTTTTTACTATTAAAAACATAACCAAGCCTGACCTTTTCGTGAGATATTTCTCGGAGCATGGGCGTGTCGCGATATTTGGTCACATTTTAATTTGGAGTAATGTCGCATGTCACAGTAATATTAGATTTTTTAGGGCATGTCAATTAAGTTGTCTTTATAAAAGGCCAAAGGCAAAATCCACTTTAGTCCCCCTTAATTTCTGAGTAAGCTAGTGTCCCCTGGCTGAGCATTTGCGAATAAAATACGCACCATCATGCGCTAGCTTTGTGGCTTACCTAACGGTAGCTCATCGCCAAACGTGTTTTCCGTGCAAAGCAGAACCACGTGTCTTTCTTCGTTGCCCGGCCCGAGCTGATCCGCTGCACGGGTCGGATTGGAAGGAAGTTGGGCGCACAGAGGTCCTTTTATGCGATGTTGGGGAACCTCGAGCGATACGGTTCCGCTCTGCCGCTGACTTTTTTAAACATTTCTGTAGGACCAAAGAGAGTTTCCCGTGGTATTGGCTGAAGCTTAGGACAACCGGCAACAACGATTCAAAGCACCGAGACGTCTGAAGTGTTGTTACTCTGAACGCAGTTTCTTCGGTGGCTCTAATCGGTGCCGGACTTTGTGTTGCTGCAGGGATTCGGCGCCGGCGCCACGGCCGACGGTGCAGCGGGCGCTGGACGCTGTGGACGGCTTCCTGTATGAGGGCACCTGTGTGGGGTCGCTCGGAGGGGAGCTGGAAGCCGAGTGCCGGCGCTGGGCAGACGCCTTCGTGCACCTGAGGTGAGGGCACCGTTTGGAATATTTCTTTGACACGCTCGAGATAAGAGCTGCCGAAATGTGGGTGTTGAGAGTCCGCTTCGAGCCAGCACCTTTTAGACGAAAAGGCCATGGTGTCCATTATTTTACTTCTCCCGAAGGGCGCAAACGGGGGGCATGGGTGGGACACGAGTGTTGCGTTGGCATTCGGCCAAGACTTGTCTTCAATCGGCAAGGGCACGGGTCTCACTTAAACACTGACAGAGTACTTGTGTTCATTATGTACCCTGCATTTGCCTCTTAGGATGACAGTGAAGATTGGACACTATGGCCCTTTCATTAAGAAAGTTTTGATAGAGCTCAATTTTTGCCGGGATTCTGGATCCTACCTCGCTCCTGCGACATTTTTCCGAATGGCATTTAACCCAAATTGTGCAATAATGTTCAGTATACTGTAAATGCTACCGCACCGCTAGCGGCTGGAGAGGCTGCAAACTTTTGTCGAACCACAATGTTTGACTAATTTTTCCAACCTTTGCACTAAGCAAAATTTGACAAAGATTGAATGCCCAGACACAGCTGCCCTACTTCTTCACAAATATTGCGTAAGTGTGTGAAAAATACTACTTTACGGCAGTTTGTTTTAAATATTCCAGAATAATGACCAGTGTTTGGATCATAAAAAGCGAATGTAGAAACTTTTAACATCAATGAATTACACTTCTCCACCAAGCCGCATCAGTTAGTTTTCTATACCCACGCATGCTTAATAGTTGTAAGTTCTGTCCTACGTGTGTCATACTTTGCATTTAATCTTAGGAAAAGTTGAACAGGTTTGAACTCAAACCTCAACGGGTCTGCAACATTGCTATTAGCATCACATTATCAGAGTTTGCATCTGTAACATGGAACTCTGTTTCTCTAACCCATTGGTTCTCAACCATTGATGTTTAGCAGTCCCCTTGTGGATCGGTAGAGATGATGGAGGACCCCGTTTGTGGTGAGGGGAAAAGGAAAGGCATAGATTAATTATGATAATGATTTAGTAACTAGATATAACTAAGGGCTAGTGTGAAGTAGACCTCTCATTGACATACACACACGATAACTCTTCTGAAAATTTAAATGTTTCTTCTCAGTCTGAAAAAAATACACCTTTTATTGCTTTATTGCTTGGCTTAACCGATGAGGCAGGGCTTCACGGACCCCTAGAATGCTTCACGGACCCCAAAGGGTCCACAAACTTCCATTTGAGAACCACTGCTCTAACCTAGTAGCAATGTAATCGAAAAGGTACAGCAAACTTTTTCGTATCATATACAATAGACAGATTGGTCAGCACCGTTGTTATAGCTATAGTTCTTTTCTGGTAGACCTAAGCCTTCAGACTCTTTACGACAGGAGCCTGGCACTATGATTGGTCGTCGCTGTTTTTACAGACTAGAGTTCTATGTTGGCAGACCTAAGCATTCAGTCTCTTCATGACAGGAGGCTCGCACGTGATATGACATTTTTACGCCAAGTTGTGCACTGTAGCCTTGACTGTGATGAGCAGTTTTGGCGTCGCTGTGCTTCTCCGTTCTGTCTGAGAAAACCTGTAAATGTCTTCACAAATTTTATACAGATATTCATTCAAAGAGTCCAATAACTTGATTACAATACACATACAATTCAATGTTTTTGCAAGTTAAGATTTTCAGTTGACTTTTTTTTATCTTAGTGTAACTGTGCCAACAACAATTTAAAAAAAAATGTTATATGTTATATTGATTTTATTGTACCCCTGTCAACTAGTATCTTGTGTACTATCGCGGACTCTGTTAGCTGTAACATGCGAGCGGCGGCCGTCCCGTACCCCCAGTGCCGCATAGCAGGCGCCTTCCGAAACCCCGCGCATGCGCCGTGTGGCGGATTCGCTCTTCCCTTCAGCGAGCACACCTCCGCTTTGTCGTCTGCTAGGCGCAGAGCAGACGTCACAGCGCTTGCCAATGTTCGCTGAACACGGTTTTGTGTTCAGTGAATCACCATAAGAGAGTGCGAAGAGGCGCCCACGGTTTCGTGGGGCCGCTTACGCAGTGGTTGATTCCCTGACTCACGTATATGCGTCTGCCTGACTGAGTATAATCATCACAATTACTTGTATATATCACGGTAGATTACTTTATTTCTTTCGGTCCAAACTTGCAGTTGACGGTCTATTTCTGAATCACACTTGCTGCGCATGCTGGTATGCGAGCGCGTATTGTTGAAACATGCATTGCGCACGACTACTTCTAAAGAAAGCAAAAAAACAAAAAAGAAAACAAGAAACATGGACAAGGTTTATGCCACAATGACTCTGCAATCTGCCCTAATAAATATTGCCTGCCTAGAATGAGTGTGACACCAGTTTTTTATGGCGAGAATATCAAAACGAGCAGAGACGGCTGATAGTCGATCTGTGCCTAAATAGGCGCCCACGAAACTGTGTTCAGCAAACATTGGGCGCGTTAAGTCGGCGCTCCTTTACTCCTACTCCGACGCTCTGAGTTTCATGCTCCGAGTGCAGCAACTAAACGACGCATAGCGTACAGGAGCGCGACACACCGAGGCTGTGTTCCAAACCTACTCGAATGGATCCGAGTTACCCTGGCAGGTTATGTCACGTTACTACAAAAATAGAGAAACGCTGGTCGCGGGTAGGTTTTCAATAACCTCCTTTACCCTAGAAAAATAGATCAAGTAAGCTTTGGAACACGGCCAGAAACTATCGATGGGCCACACGAGCTCCTTCCAACCATGGATACGGGTGGCAGAAGCTTCTAAAATATTTCGAAGATAAATAATTAGGCCCGTGTGGAGGCGGCAGAGTCAAGCAAAAGAGACTGCGACGGTATGAAGTTTCTACGAACGTTTTAATATTCAAAAAGGTTTGAAGACTCTTCGTGCACATATGTGGAAGGTTACCTTGGCCGATCTATTTATTGACCATGCATGCTGTTCCGATTTAAATTAAAGACGACATTCTTGAACCCGCTCGTCGACGCAGGAAACCCTCAAATATTGTCAGAGATTCCCTGGTTCCGTCGGTTCCGTGTCGCAGCGAGACAGAAGCTACGCCGATACCGGCACACTGTCATTCGATAGCACGTAAATTTGTTTTTAGGCGGTATGCATGAACAAACCTTTCCCGCAACGCTGACTGATGGTTCGGCTTTCCAATCTAAGTATCTTTATTTGCTGCAACTGGGCTAAGCATTCTAAGCATGGGCAGCGGTCTGACTGTCTTTTCATCAGAATGTTTCTGTCGCCGAGCTATCGGCAGGCTCGTTCGATAGATCAGATCTGCTATTAGGCAAAGACGCATGAACAAACCTTTTCCTTAACGCTCACCGATGTTTCAGCTTTCAAATCGAAGTATCTTTATTCACTGGGCTGAGCATTATAAAAGGGACAGAGTGGTGCGAGTGTCTCCTCTCGACAACTTTTCTGTCGCTAGTGCTATCAGCACGCTACCGTTTGATAGATCAATTTCCTTTTTCGGGCGAGATGCACAAACAAACCTTTCTCGGAACGCTTAATTGCTGTCTTGGCTTTCAAATCAGATTGATTTTACCTGCTGGATCAAGCACTAATCAACTGAAAAGGAACAGCGGTCTGGCTACGCCTTTCTGCCTTGACGGTCTCCAACAGCAGCGCAGCCATCTTGTTTGTTTACGTGGCGTCAGGGAGCGCGAAGAAGTCACTTGCACTCCGAGAAATTCTCGGTGCACGAAGAGCGCGCTCGAGTGTCAGTCTCCGGTGGCACTCCTGTCCGTTTAGTAAAAGGCACGCCAAACTCTCGCGCTCTGGAGCACGGACTTAACGCGCCCATTGGCAAATCGACGCTGTGGCGTCGTCTGCTCTACGCCTAGCAGATGACAAAGTGAAGGTTTTCCCGCAGGTGGGAAGAGCGAGTTCGCCAGACAGTGCATGCGCGGAGGTTTGGACAGCACGTGCTGTGCGGCGCTGGTGGTGCACATGGCAACCGTGCCGGCTGTTCAGTAGTGTCGTGGATGTTATCAGAACTAAACAGCCAATGTCCACGATAGTACAACTTCCTATTCAAGTCACCATATAAATGTCAGGTCCAGTAGGCCTCATGGCTTTTGATAGGTACTAAAATAAGCTACTGTCTATCTATCTCATCTGTAAAGACCACATTATCCATGCGTCTTTTCTTCTTTTGCCAAAAAATATCTTATTTATGCCTTTCTACAAATGCATTGACTCCTTCATATAAAAAATATCATCTGGGTGGGACCACCTTCCAGAATTTCTTTATTACATTCTTTGCAGTTCTTGGGTAAGCCACTCTTAAAAAGTAATTTGTTACTGATTACAGTTACTGCAACAAAAGAGTAACTCGTTACAGTTACTTTGAAAAGTAACGACGTTACTTTTCAGTTACTTTTCTGTAACATCAAAAAAATTAAGGAAAACTAGAAAACATCCCTCACAAAGGTTTATTGCATAAAATTAAAAAGTATGCTTTTTACTTCATATTGCAACTTAGCAGCAGTTGCTCCTCGAAATTAGTGTTTGAAAGTTTCCCCGCTAGAGTAGTGGCGCAAATCAAAATATGAAACATGCGCAGTGCAGAGTAGTGGCGCTAATAAAAATATGAAACATGCGCAGTGCCCTCCGCGTGTATTGTTGTTTCACGGTTGATTCACCCTGATTAAAAGGCGTTTGCACAGAAAAAAAAAACCACAACATAGATAGTGCTTCAAGGCACTAGGATGTAAGTGTTCAGTCACAAAGTACAAGTGCATGAGTAAAGATAACTAGATTTTTTTTCATCACATCTACACGTGGCTATATTCGGGTTGTGACTCACTGAGAAAGAACGCATTCACAAGTTCGTGCAAGGCTAACTTGACACTTGAAATGTCGGAACAGACGATTTGGAAAGTGCAAGGAATAGCTAGATTATACTTGTGTAGTGATATATTATTCATAAAAACAGAAAAGTAACGACAAAAGTGACGTCTTTACTTTCCTCGCTAACTCAGAAAAAGTAATAGAAGTACAGTTACAAGTTACATTTTTAAAAAGTAACTCGTTACAGTTATAAGTTATCAAAAAAAGTAACAAAGTTACAGTAATGCGTTAGTAGTAACGCGTTACTACCCAAGACTGATCCTTTGTTTGTGCTTTCTCTGTCTATATTTATATACTGTGAATTATTATGCCCTCTGGGCCCTGGGGGTATTGAAATAAGTAACAAAAGCTTTTGGCAGAAATGAGCATTTTAAAATCAGAAGCCTTATTGGATGTCATTGGGCACTCACTTCTATCTTTGCTGGCAACAAGGGCTTTCCCAATCGCTTTCTGTTTTGTCGTGCAGGGCCGTCGGCCGTGGAATTACACCTCCGACGCCTGTTGAGGCTCGCAATGCATCCCCAAAGGAAAGCAACTCCGGATCTGCACAAAGGTAAGCGGGCCTCTCGAGCAAGCGGGGCCCGTGTCTCTGTACACCCTACCTAAAGGTGGTACAATTGAGAGTTGCACCACAACCGACCAACCGACCTGTCTCTCTGGGAAAGGACTTGTTGGTAACCATTAAATGGGGTTCCTTATTAAAGGACAACTCTGTCTGACTTTTTGTTATTGAGAAAACAATGCAGTTGTCTTTTGTATCATCTAACAAATTCCTAAATTAAATATTATGACGTAATTCCGTCGAATGTATTAAAATGGCCAACAATCTTTTTTAGATCTACGCTGTGTGACGCAGTTAACATAAACATGCCTAGGCATGCACATAAAACAGGGATGTATAATGACGGTGCACCCCTATCCTGCCTCCAAAACACACATCAGCTGTGCCATACTGCGCTAAAATACTGACCTTTTTCTGTTGGAACCAAATTTCGAAAAATGAGTTTGACATATGTTTGTATATTGAAACTGAAAGCACCTAGCTTTCTTGTTATAAGTTAATCCCATTTATCCTGACATATAGTGGATCCTGGTGATGTTTTGTTTACAAACTTCGTCTCTGTGCCCGAACAACACTTGCATAAGCTGCAATGGAGCGGACACCGTCGAATGCAGACCAGGGCTGTAAAAATTACTTCAGAAATGTACCTAAGATACAGTTACAGTTACTCATGCAAAAAGTACCTGGGTTACGGTTCTAGATACTCGTTGTAGAATGTACCTTAGTACAGACACAGTTACTTAAGAGATTACTTTCTAGCTTCATAAAAACAGAAAATAATGGTGAACGGTACGAAGACTTTGAACAACATAAATGTTGTGCGGAACGTTAATGGGTAACCCTCATAACAAAAAAATTTAAGTTTTGTGGATAAAAAATTTTTTTTTGTTGGCTTTAAGATAATGAAAAATAAATGCGTGATTGATCATCAAATTAACCCCAAAATCAAGACTAGTTTCAAAGAGTTGTGAAATGTGCATATATATATATATATATATATATATATATATATATATATATATATATATATATATATATATATATGTATAAAATAAAAAATAAAGCGAGAAAGAGAACATGGTTGTTTAACCCCTAAACCGTTTTGGACGAGCCTAGATCATCAACATGGAGCCGTCCCCTAACCGTTAAGGCAGTATAGCTCATCTGCTTTCCCCGGTTCACGCACTCAACCGTTCTGGACAAACCAGGCTCGCTCATGGCTTAGTTTGAGGCATTGTCCAACAAATAACAGCACTCTTTCTTTTTTTAAATTTTGCTCCCATTTTGTTTGTTGCTAGGAACTTGATTTTGAAGGCAACAAATGTAACTTCGGAAGACAACAATTAAGCAGTTGAGGATAATGAATTCCAAAAATTAAAAAAAAGGTTAAGGGGTTAAGGTTGAAGTCACAGTTGGGAGGAGCGGAAGGTACCACAGTTAGACAAAAATGGGGAAAGCAGAAAGCATGGTGTGTTTGGGAAACATCATCACCCAACATGCCCAGCAACGTTGATGCATTCCACCTCAAACCAGTCTGGCAAAAATAGACACATTTTTAAAAATCATAAAAGATTCCGTTTTTGCTAATACCATAAAAGATTTCCATGTCCTTAATGTATCGTCCTATTTATAATAAAATATTCGGAATAAGGCCTCTTTCTTTACTACGGGGATACACAAACATAGGTTCGTAACAACTTCATTGGCGCATCAGCACCGGAAATAATAAAAAAAACCGCAGTCACTCATGGGCTTTTGGCAGCATGCTGTCTTTTCTTATTTCGCTGCTCTATTCGCCTTTAGAACCACTACCTCCTCGAAGTGTTTGTCTGACATCTTCAATCGCAGCTTAGTAGCGATTGTCCCTCCCATGCTAAAAACGCACTGCACTACCGCACTGCTCGGAAGTCCTGTGTTGAATTTTAAGAACACGCTTTCTATCAGCGGCATGTGCTTGAGACAAACCAAATTTCTTGTTGCAGCAAGTCCAGTGTATTGCATAAACCGTTGCTTCTATAAAGCACTTGAAGACGACTTCAAAATTATAAAAATGCTCATAGTCTTCCTCATCAAAACTTTGCTCGCCTGCTGAGGCTGCTCAAAGCTTACAGGAGTTCCATTCTCAAAGCTTGTATGAGTTCATTTTTAAGATAGTCCCATGCGCGCTTGCATTTCACCTCACTGTTTATCCACGTGACCTTAAATTTTGGATGACAGACGATAGCAATCATTAAATACCTTCCTTCTCTCATTCCTAAGAGCCTTCTATTTCGAAGTAAAGAAGAACATATTTAGTTACTTCCAGGAGGGAACGGCTGCGCCATTTGCGCCATTTTGCGCCAGACGCATTTGTCTGCGCCATCCTGCGCCATTTTGCGGAAACTGCGCCACAGCCAATACCTTGCGCCATTATGCACCAAATCGCACAACGTGCGCCCAAAAAAATTGTATTTTGTTTTGGTTTCGGTTTCTATCGACTCGATTGGCAACAATGAGCGCGTTTAGCTTGGTCGGCCTTGCAATCCTTTGTTCTGTTTATTCTCCCTGTGTATCCCGAGTCGGAAGCGCGCGAAAAAACTCGGGGATCGGATTCCAAGCGCTACACCTCCTGCGACTGGATTGTTATTCTTCAACCATCAGCGGTTAAGCAAGTCGGCCGAGGTGAGGTCGAGTCGTTAAGCGTCAGATTGCCTGAGGCTCTGCGGCCCGGGATCCGGACGTCAGCCAGTTGAAAACAAATGAGCAAAAGATTCCTTTTAGTACTTCATCGTTAGAAGTTGGAACCGCATTCCTGCAAGATAAATTGTGATTTGATAGAACTGAAACGCGGTCCGATCCGAAACCTTGCCGGCCAGCAGCTCTCACGCGAGCGGTAGATCTGCTCGGCGTACTTTAACCTTGCTCCTGCTAATCGCTTTGAATACGATAACTCTGTTAATCGTAGTCTGCTGCTTCGATATTGAGTTGCACAATAGGATAAACTCGAAATTTGTTGCCCTGTTCCTCCACGCAACTGCACGTCCGTTGCTTACGCACGTCACGTGGTTCGCACATATAATTACTATGTCGAGCACGTGGGTTGTGCGATAAGCAGTGCTGGTTTGCATTTTGAGCAGCTGAAAGCCACTCAGAAAATATCAAGGACACTATCTTCAGAAACATATGGTACTTGCTTTTTGGTTCTCATTAAGGCTCACAAAGTTTCAAGTTTTCGCATCTGTTACACTGTTATCCCATCTACCTAGGTTCCTAACCACTCATGTTCATCTGTGCTGCTAAGCACAATTGAAATTGCTCCCGTGCTCGTCTAAGACACAAGCTGAAGTGCAATGAAAACTGATCTGAGCTGCTCCTAGCCTGCTCCAGAATGTAGCTTTAGCTGCTCCCAACCTGCTCCAAAACAGCGGTTTCAGCTGCTCCCGTGGCTGCTCCCAAGTACATTTCATGAGTTCCACCCCTGTACTTCTTTTCGCTAGCACCTACAATGAAGTGTGTAGTTAACGATCACATGCCTTTCATGCTTTCAAATTTATTGTATTAATTCTGGGGGGACGGCAAGCAAATGAGACCACTTCAATTTATCTTTATGATTGTTATCTTATCTCTGACTGAATGTGCCCTTCGGCTCCACCTTAGCATCAATACTTTCCAGTTCTCGCTTTCTATAATTTGGCTAAAGCAAACAAAAAGTACCTGCAAAAAGTAATTTCACGAGGTTACAAGTTACTGGAAAATGTACCTTAGGTACAGATACAGAGAAAGAGAAAGAAAGTATACCTACCACAAAGCACCGAGGAAGCGCCCACTCAGAATTTGAAAATAATCCCAAAAAAGTGGGGGGATGGGCGCTTGTTAGGTAATCAATCTCACATATATTTCTACTGTGCATATTTTTTTTTAGGTGTTACAAAATTTGGGGGTGGGCACTTCTGTGAAATGAGGGGATGCTCAGTATTTTATGGTACGTTTGTACCTTGGGTACAACAAAAGTACCTAGTTACCAGTTTGCAGTTACTTGTACATAGAGTTGGTGACAGGCTAAGAATTCAGGGGAAATTCCTCCCACCTCTTTTCACTTCAGCAAAGCGAACGCTGGAAAGGAGGCGATCTCCTCTCTAGCGTTCACTCTGCTAAACTGGAAAGGGGTGGGAGGAGTTTCCTTTGAACTCTTAACTGGTCACTGACTATAGGTCCTTTCAAACCCCGATGCAGACTCTGCTGCGATGCAGGCAATGCTTTCTCCAAGCCCGTTTACGCAATAATTTGGATGTCTGTTTGCATCACGTGGGTGTCTAATGTCTCTGACAACCGAAACCCAACCGAAACCAAACCAGCAAAGGTTTCGGTTTCGGTTTGTGCTCGTGTCTAAGCAAGATTCTACAAAAAATATTGAAGCATACCGTAAAATCCCGAGCAAGTGCCCCCCCGCAAGCAAGTCAAAATTACCCGCAAAGTGGGGGCGCTATCCCGGAACGGCACCAAAATTCAAGATGGCAACGACAAAATTTTTCCGCCAGAAAACAAAAAAAGCGCAGTGCACGCAGATTTAATATTTTATTTATCTCTGAGAACATAGACTTTATTAGGCCAAAGATTTGTCACTGCTATGTAAATCACTTTCAAAACCACCAAGACTCCTCAGAGTCGGCCGCAAGAAAAGTTCGCAGCATTCCGCGATGTTTCCCAACTGCATGCCGTTGGCTATTTTGACAGCCTCTTCAGAAAGAAGCTGGTTGCTAATGACTCATTCTGCACTTCTTTCACGCTCCAGGTATTAAAAGAGCGCGTCGTCCACGTATTCACTGAACACCGGCGCGCCGTTACTTAGGTTTCGTCGAACTTTGGTTTTCCCGTAGTTTGACTGTAGCAAATTGTCAAAATTCTTGTCCCATTCCCGTATCCGGTCGAGCTTGATGTGTCGAGACCATCTGGTGTACGTCTTTCCTGTTTTCACAATGCCATTGGACGACCTCGATTTTCTTTGCCACTGTGTAAGAATGCATAGCCGACCTGACACCCCCAAAACAAAGCGACAATGGCGCGTAGTGACCGGGCTGATCGGGCTGCAAAGTAGGATTGGATTGGATTGGATTCTTGGACTGAACTTCGCAGGCCAGTGTTGCCTGGGCGCGGTCAGCGCGGCGCGTGATACGGGTGCGGAGCGGGGAGGGGGCGCTTTCCCGGAACGGCGCAGAAATGTGAAATTAGCCCTGAAGTTGGGGGGGGGCTCTTGCACGGGTGGGGGCGCTTGCTCGGAATTTTACGGTAGTCCACTTACCAACCGTTAATTGTTGAACAGAATGTCCACTCTCTTTTGAGCGTTGCTGCTGAAAACTACTGCCGCGAGTGTTTCAGTCGCGCAGGCTATACTAGTTCGTTGTAGGTTAAGAAACTAGATCAAGTTCCTCCTCCAAGGCTTTCCTCCACTTTAGCGGAGCGAACGGTGGAGAGGGGGCAAGGAGGGACTCACCTTCTCTTCAGCATTTGCTTTGCTAAAGAGGAAAGAGTGGAGGCTTTTGTGGGAGAAGCTTGTCTCGGTTTCTTAACCTACAACAGAATATAGTTTGGTTGAACGCTGCAAGTTCCCCCGTTCCTTCCTTCACATGCTCAGCAACTGCGAGCCGGAGCCTGCCGTTTCGCCAACGGAGGACCCACTCAAAGACGACGTGGCCGATCGTCTCTGTGCCCTCTTCTGGCCCGAGGTAACCGGGCAGCACCGCTCGCCCCTGCGGCACTTGCACTGCTCGAATCCCCGGGCACGCACTGCACTTGATGCACACTCTGCGGTGGAACTGCGGCGCCCGTGACGTCTCGGTGACTGGTGGGTCTGCTGCACCGATTGTCTGCTCGCCCCTTAAAGGGAAGCTGAAGAAGTCCTTGGATTCGAACAAACAGAAAGAGTTGTAATGTAAATACCTTAAAAATTAAGTGCCTTAAGTTTTATTTCAATCTGGAGCGTTGTAATAGCCAACTGAGATTTTGACATAGACCCGCCCGTTGTGGCGCGTCGACGGTAGGAAAGCGTGAGAGCAGAGAGAAGAACTGGCAAAAGTGATGTCATCAGCGGGGTCAGACGAGCCTTGCTTGCCACTAAGTTGGCCCGAGGATGTTTGTCAATGACGTCGCGCCACTCTGGACAGATGACAAGCGGCAGAGAAGATTGCCGCACGCCCCGCGACAGTGGCTGCACATATCTTTAAAAAGAAATGTGGTTTACATTTACTTTTACCCAAGATAGGTACGATACCTAACTAAATTCACGAGACAGAAAGCTGTGGAAGTCCACTCTTAACTCAGGATTTCTTGAAAAGTGCTTCAGCTTCCTTTAAAGGGGCAACTCTAATGAATAATTTTTAATTTGGGATTACGACTGCTTTCAGCTAAAGCAGTGTCCCTGAATTACAAGGTATAGTTATTTTTTTCCGATATTGTGTGTAGTTTTATAAATATCACGGCTCAATGTTTGGTTTCGGGCGTCTACTGCAAAACCGAAACTATCTGCTAGAGGGATGGCAACACTGATCATAAGCCGTACGGCTGCGACGTGATGTCACCGTGATGCTGCGATACGCGGTGCAACCAATCAGTCCCAGCTCCACTGTGACATGACGTCGCAGGGGTACTACGCCAGTGTTTTTTTGACCAAAAGCTAACCCGCTTGCCACCCGCTAAAGAGCAGCTGGTCGCATCTTTATACTCGGTTTTAGTGGAGTACACGCCTTCACTTTGACGTAATATTTCGTCTGTAATCATATTTGATGTCACTAAAGTGATACCAGTCATTTAGTATTTTGGTTTCGTTTTTGACCGGAGTTGCCGACGAGAGGACACGCTGACGCCGTCTAGGAGGTGGCCCTGGAGCTGCATTTCACTGGAGCGAAGGCTTTGTGTTATTTGCAAGATCGAGTGTGCATACTGTCTGTTGGAAGCGGTAGTTTATAGTAGCAACAAAAATTTTTCAAGCCATTAAGAAAACAATATTGAACAAATAAAAAAGAAAAGAAATTGCAGTGGCTTAGCTCGGCTATGCCAGGATATACGTAGCGTGAGCGGTCGGGCACGTCGCTCAGCCTCCTGGCGACGCCGCTTTGCTAGACGTTCCTCCCTTTGTTCCGGTGTGTCTGCAGCACGTTTAGCCTTCTTCTGTTCATTCTTCCTACGCTCAACTGCTAATTGCCAGGCGACTACTTCGGGATCCGATGAGTTAAAGGGATGGTGAACTGAAATTTGGATTTCAGAAAAACATTGCAGGAGAAGTAGGAGGGACGCTACAATCACTACATCACCACTCGTAAGGCGATATCTCGAATGGACGGCCGTATTTTGGGAAAAAGAGGTCGAGATCGTACAAGGCCGACGAGGCGCGTGACGTCAAGATACCTAGTTTCCTCCTCTCTTCGCATCGCTCCCTCAAGGCGGCGAGGCGGAGAAGACGCGAGGCCATTCCCTCTCCCTTCTCGGAGAAACATGACGTCAAGAAACCTGTCAAAAGCGCCTGCTTTTCTTGAAAAATACGGTCATCCGTTTGAGATATCGCTGTATGAGTGATGTTTTGGTGTTTGTAGCATCCCGTTGCACGCTTCTTCCGCCGTGTTTTGTGGAATCCAGATTTCGGTTCAGCATCCCTTTAAGCTTCTCCGCTCTTCTGCGCCGCTGAGCAGCAATTTAGCTCTCCTT
Source organism: Ixodes ricinus (assembly GCA_037355805.1). Classification (NCBI taxonomy): domain Eukaryota; kingdom Metazoa; phylum Arthropoda; class Arachnida; order Ixodida; family Ixodidae; genus Ixodes; species Ixodes ricinus. The sequence goes on from JAZHYW010037351.1 coordinate 38,733, forward strand.
CTCCATGGCTATACCACACTGGCAAACGCCCCGCTATATGTATACCCCCACTGATACCTCTGCGCATGCGCACAAAATGAGAGGCGCTATCAAGCGGCTCCGGTGCAGCGTCAGACTTGGCTACTGCGCAACGGAGGCGCACAACTAGGCACGCGGCGGCGCCAGTGCGTCTGCCGCGGCTACGATATCACTCCTCTGAAATGCGCAGACCGGCGAGGTGCGCGTGGCGGCGGCAAAGCGCGCAGCGGCGGCAGCTCCGGCGTGCCAGCTGTGCGCCGTGTGATGTCACTGCTCCTCGCGCATGTGCAGCACGGCTCTCCAGGAGCCACGCGAAACTGCTCAACCTCGGCCAGTGTAGCTTTCGCTACAAAAGGAAATAGGGGAAAATTGCGAGTGTTCCACAGCTACCTGAAAGATGACGCAGTGTGCTCTCTCGTCGTAAGAGGTCATAAGAGGTTGCAAGGCATTCGGTCGCAAGTTTGTGAACGGCCTTTTTGATACTAGTCTCTCGAACGGCTCACTTCTATTAACTTGTCGCTTTGGCCGAGTGATTGAACTTCAATTCCTGCATTCGGCACTCCTGTTTATATCTGGACAGAAGTGAACCGATAAATATTTTACCGTTTTACTTTATGAGCAACGGGGAAATGAGCGTTGGCAATAGACCGATCTCACCAAGCGTTCGGTGCATGTGTGACGCCGCCATAACTTTAGTTCGCAGGAGGCAGGCAGCAGTGCACAAGACGGCTTGTGCCGCCTCATGCTCCACACGCGCAGAGCTCCAGCGAGGTTGTCGCACGTGCAGAAAGACTAAAGCTCCCTCGATGCATTGCGGCAGCGGTGGCGTAGTCAAACTGGCTGGTGAGATCGGTCTACTGCCAAGGTGAAGCAGACAGCAGCGTCTCCTCCATTGGCATCGGCCTCGTGACGACTTATTCAGTTATTACCATTCTGTGTTGGTGGTTTTGAATGATGGGATTTCATGTATCTTAGTAAATTTTATTTGCTCGCAAGCGGCAATGTGTGTTCCTAACGAGACATGCGAGAAAAATGAGCGGAGTCTCCAGTATTGCCATCCGTGGGATGCAAGAGATTTATATTGCCTGCCGCTGCTATCAGATTGGCTACTCATTATTGACAGTTTTTGTTCCTCAGCACATTTTACTCCGGTAACAGCAAATTCCAAAACGTTGGCACCTGGTCCTAACTACTAACGTTACAATTGAGCCAAGTCGCTCTAGAACACACCTCGTTTGCTCTACTGGTTCATATTTTGATGTTGCAGGCTACAAGTATAGTAGGCTGCTTCCAACGAAACGTGAGATTTGTTGACTACTCTGAATTTCCATTTCCGACGACTATTTGATCGTGTTTTGGCTATCTGCCATCCCAGCTCTGCAAACTAAAGCGAGCTAATGCCTTACCAATATCCTGAGCATTTCTATCTGCTTTCTTATCTACAATCATAAACACAATCTAACATTAGCTGATTTCTCCGACCAATGACCCGTAGTCGTCTGACGTGGGTTAGCGCCAGAACTTTCTTGCCCCGGTAGGAATTATCTCCAGGAAAAAAGTGTTGTCAATAAGAACTGCAGCGATTACCATGGTAACAAGGTTGGCAACACTGGTTCATTGGCAGTGGCTACCTTGAAGAGTGTCACCACCCTAAGCAAAGGGCACACAAAGGTACCTTTGGATACAGATCCCAGGCACTGTAATTTAGATGCCAGATTAGCATGCCCCCCTCATGGTCGTTTTTTAGGGGCGAAGCTCCCTAGTGGCTAGCCATGTCCGTCTGTCTGGCATCCAGTGCTCGTGCTCTCTGTTCGTGAGCTCACGTGCTCACGAGCATGTGAGTACGTGCTCACGTGCTCGTGTAAAGCAAAAAAAAAAATGATAAAAAACAATGACGAAGAAAAAATCAGCAGAACCCATCCTTTGGGAATGATTATCTACGTTAATGCGAATAGCATCAAACGGTGCGGAGTTATGCGCGTTCGTCAGGTGGCCGGCACACTCTAGATACGCCAGCCCACTCTTGAGGCGATTCTAAATTTGTTGACACTTTCACAGCCCTGCGCACGATCTCCGCAGCCCAGCACGTGCGTTTGTGTCACTTAGGAAGGCGAGCAAAGCACGCGCCATACGCACAAACACTCAAAATGGTACCGACCAGACTTTCTGGCATCTCAGCTAGTCTCAACCAACGGTACTCTAAACGGTTGTTTATATCTTTACCATAGGGACGTAGAGTGCCTTCATACACACGCGCTTTTGCTTGAGTGGTGACATCTCAGCCATTTTTCCGCTCAATCGTTTTTTTATGCGTTTGGAAGTGCGCGCAATCCGGTGTCACTCAGTTTGAGCGCGTGGCTTTGGCTATTGCATAGACGCCATTTTGCCGCCAAGTCACGCAACGAGTGCGTGAGAGCGTCACGCTCTGGCACATTCAGGGCAACAATGGTTGTCTTCACCCTAGACAGACAGACATGTAGGCACCCCAATAGAGCGCGCTTTGCACAGCGCCAGCCGGTGCACGCGGGGCTGCGCGAGGCTCATTCGCTCTCGTGAGGCTGGAGCACGGCCGCTGCATCACCCTCTCCCGAGCAGAGAGGGTGAGCTAGCGGCCGTGCTCAGCCTCACGAGAGCGGAATGAGCCCTCGTGCATGGAACGCGCGCGCACCGGTAGCTGTGACAGCGCTGTAAAGCGCATCCTATGGTAAAGATATAAACAACCGTTTAGAGTGCGTGGAATGACTGCCTTCATAGCTCTGTGGTTAGCGCGTCTGCCTGCTGATCAAAGGGTCAACGGTTCGAATCCCAGCCGGCGCCGGTCTTTTTTATTTATTTATCGACCCGCGGTGTAAGAGGTTAGATAGCCAGATAGATAGATAGATAGATAGATAGATAGATAGATAGATAGATACATAGACGAAAAGTGCGTGAAGTATCCAAAGAATGCTATTCGCATTAAAAAAAAAAAGTTTGGCGCAGTCGACAGGATTTGAACTTGTGCGGGGAGACACCAATGGATTTCTAGTCCATCGCCTTAACCACTCGGCCATGACTGCGAAACGAGTAGGGGGCTCTGAGATGTGGTAGTAACTCGAGAGCTGGGTATGTCATGGATGAAACGTTGCATATAGCCGCTCAACGTCTATACAGGAGAGGGCGCTGCAGTCAAATGCGTATATAATCGCGTTAAACTTTGCATGCATTGGCTCAGCGTTTATAGACGAGAGGGCGCTGCGGTCAAATGCTCAAATGCGTATATAACCACGTTCCATACCACACATTCTCTTTCTGACATGGATGAAAACGAACGAAAGGCTCGGCATGCTGAGGCTCAGCGTCTACGCAGACAAGCACCACCAGAGCTTTGCCCCAATCAGCATCATTCACCACGTGGAGATGCGGTCAATTTTTGGAAGTGTGCTGCCCAGCTAGCAGAGTGAAGCGCTTAAAGGGATGGTGAACCGAAATTTGGATTTCAGCAAAACAATGCAGGAGATGTAGGCGGGACGCTACAATCCCTGAATGGACGGCCGTATTTTGAGAAAAACAGGTCGAGATTGAACAAGGCCGACGAGGCGCGTGATGTCAAGAGCCCTAGTTTCCTCCTCTCTTCACTTCGCTCCCCCAAGGTGGCGAGGCGGAGAAGACGCGAGGCCGTTCCTTCTCCTTCTCGGACAAACATGACGTCAACAAACCTGTCAAATGCGCCTCCTTTTCTTGAAAACTACGGTCATCCGTTTGAGATATCGCTGTATGAGTGATGTTTTGGTGTTTGTAGCATCCCGTTGCACGCTTTTGCCGCGTGTTTTGTGGAATCCAGATTTCGGTTCAGCATCCCTTTAAAGGGACACTGACACCCCCAAGAATGTTTTTTAATTCTTTGCCAGGCGATTTATTATGGTGTCGGAAGACTACCCGATTAATATTTTGCATATATTTTTAATAATGCCAAAAAACGCGACTGCTCGAAACCGAAACCTCAGCACGGAGGTCAGAGAAATATAGAGGATGAGGGAGGTCCGGAGCTACACCCAACTGCGCGCTTTTTTTTCTTTTTTTCTTGCGCGCAGCAGGTGAAATTCGTTGCGGAAATTGTTTGCTGTGTGATTCCTTTGCAGTTATGTTTGTTCCGCTCGCTGTTCTGTACTTCAAGATGAGTTGTTTTGTACATTGAGGAGTTGGAAATAAGCAGTGAGTGCCCGTGAGGAATTCCCGTGATCGGCTTTGAAAAGGATACCCCCAAGGTGTTGCGTGAAGGGCTGCCTTACATGTCCTGCATCTGAAAGTGGCATTGTGCGGCAGAGTTTGCACAAGTTTCCGAAAGATCAACGGGATCGGGACCAATGGGCGGCTGCAATTCCCGTCGAACAGTTATGCGCATCTTGGAAAGTGGAAGCTACCCAATTCATATGCTCCTTACATTTTGTGGAAAGTTACTAGATTGAGTTCGCAGGTGTCAAAGAGGGAATCCCAGACAATTTAGTTCAGTGACGTATCGTCCACAACATTTGTTTTTTCGGTGATAATTGTAAAAAAATATATGTAAATATCGCAAAATGTTTGACAAAAAAAGGAGAAAAGTATGCCCACACTAGGGATTGAACCTGGGCCCGCTGCGTGTGAAGCGGACGTCTTTCCACTGGGAACTCCTCGTGGTCATGTAGCCGGTCTACTGTAGGTTGCAAAGTTTGCTGCAGATTTCCCTCCAGCATAGGGCCTTCCCGGCTCGAAGTCGGGCAGCACCACGCATTGGCCACATTCGCACCTAGTAAAGAAATTGTACGCATTCATATTCAACTCGAAGTGTGCACTTCGTTCTTGACGTTTGCGCAAGCGATGTCTTCAGCCACGAGAAGGGGCAACGGCTCAGCGACGTCTTCGTGCAAATCGGCTCAATGGTCGGGCGTGTCATACGTAATAAATACCAATTCTTTTGATCGGTCCAAAATTTCTCTTTCGAAGGAAGACAGATTCGCTGGTACCGCGAACGACAGTTCTGAAGTAGAGGTCCCACGTCCGTCGTCCGCTGCCATCGCTGTCCAGCCCGCGAGACCCACGATACGCGATACGACGCCATGTTGAGAATTACGCAGTGAACGTAAAAAATGCTTCCGGTTCTTTGTGCAACTTAGTTTTCAATCAACGTATTTGCAGCTTTCTGGGAGCCACAAAAAATGGGTTTCGTATTTTTGTCTATTTTTAATATTGAGTGTGTGCTTTCAATGACCCATGACTTTGATTAAATTTGGTGGTTGTGTCTAAATCTTAGAAAACGGCCCATGACCAGAAAGAAGAGAGTGAGTGCGACTCAAACCGGCCAGTTTTCGGGCGGAAAGAAAACGAATTTTGAGCCGCAAATTCTGTTCTGGGTAGTTGGGCTCTCATATGTCACGTACAACTAAAAACCTCGGCGACCATAAATACCCTCTCAGTGTCCCTTTCAGTGATTTTTTGAGCTACCTCAACTAACTATATTTTCCGACTCCCTGGCCTTTACCTTTTCTGGTATGCTATTTAGTATCGTGAAATTCATAATAGTTATTGTGAAATCGGCAAATGAAAATGATGCAAAAATCAACATTCAAATATGCTCGCACTTTTCAGTGCCATGATGTCAGTGGCGGGCAGTCTTGCCAGTCAAGCAAGCAGTCTAAAAAATAGCCAATCATTTGTTCCGTGCTGGAGCGGGGGTACTGGAGCAAGCTTCCAAAGCATTCATTTGACACCATGAAACTGCTTCCAATTAGTTTGGAACAAATTCTACAGTCCAAAGAGTGAACCCCTGCCCTCCACTGACGTCATTTTTTCGTTGTTGCCAGTAGACACTTTCAGTTTGAAAAACACGGTGAGGACCAAAATTGTAAATTCAATAAATTTGTGAAAAAAAAGAAATATTTTTACCTTATATTTTGGATACTATTTTAGCGATGTTTGTTGGCAAGTTTAGCAAAATTTTAAGCAGATCAGGGACCATGAAGAAATCGCCGGAGTATCCCTCTAAAAGGACACTGACACCCCAAAAATTTTTTACACAATCAGTAGTTTGCTACAATGTCACATATATTTTTGGCAGTTTGATACTTTAGACCCATGGTGCATGGATAAAAACAGGACGCTGGATGGCCAAAAACGCTGCTTTTCTGTGTGCCTCACAATTACATATTGTAGGCTGCGGAGAAATGCAGCATTCTATGCTAAGTCCTATGGTTCTAACTCTTTTTGTTCGCCTTCGCACGCGGCCGACGAGCATGCGGGCACGAGAACGCACTCTGGTACTCGCATGATCGCAGCTGCCCAGAAGATAAAGTCTGCTATGCTCGCCGTCACCATGGCAAACGAACGCCGAATGAATGGAAGCACGCACGCTACCGCCGCGTGAAGCCGTGCAACAGCGGACGCCATTTTACGAACGCCTGCCTGCTAGCTGCAAAGCCGAACGTCGGGATGGTCGGATCAATCGCCGCCGCTGGCCGCAAGCAAAGACGACGAAGCTGGAGACACGCTACGGGGCGACCGCGTGCGGCAACAACACCGCGGGACGACGGCAACGGCGGCGGCCATTGGGATCAAAGGCTGTTTTCCGCTGGTGCGGCCGCGCAGGCAAAGACGACGTAGCTGGAGGCACGCCGACGGCGAACAGGCGAGCAACAGCACCGCGGAGACGGCCGCAGCAACGGCGGCATTACACTGGGCTCAAAGGCGCGAAATAAGAAAGAACAATTCGGATTTGAATCGATAACACGCGCTGGTCCAAGCTGGGGACCACGTATACCTTTAGCGGGCCCTTCCTCTGAACTCTTTACAGAGACACGGGGTGCCGCGTACAGAACACAGCTCCGCTTGCAGGGGCCATGGGGGCCTCTGGAAAGGGCCGCGAGACGGGCTACCAGAACCGAGAACTTGACGACCGAGCACCCGACGAGCGGCTGGCGCACAGCCGTCTCTGCGCCGGCAGGCGGGCGACGGGCTCAGCGCAGCGGATCACTGTCACCGGGGCCGCCAGAATCCTCTGCCCTCCGCATCTGAGGAAGGTCCCTGTCTGCAGTCGGGCTGCAGATTTTGGCGGCCGGCCACGTCAACGACTGGAATCCACGCGCCCGCGCGCCGTTTTCCTTCAAAAACATGAATTGCAGTGACCAGTGAAGCAGGACTTTGTTACCGCCCAGATGGAAGAGTTTTTGATTTGGGTCTAGGTGTTTCACAGATGGTGGTATGTGCACTTAGCAGCCTGGTCGACAAAGTACAGTCAGGGAGACCGTAGAAAAGAAGTAGCCGCCATCTGTAAGATTACATAGTCGTTTCATCAATCAGTGATTATTCGTTCCAGGGCGACCGACTTGGCTATTAGCCCACAGGTTTTAGCGCTACAATTCCACGGGAAGGGTAGCAAATTACGTTTCCATAATTCCAGGAAACCAGTTCCAGCCAAAATAAAGAGATACTTTAATAAACCAACTTTCAAAGTTATTTTTTTTTTCAATTAATAAATAAAAACATAATTATTAAGAAAACAGACTGCAATAAAAGCCCAGCGAATGTAAAACGAATTTGGGAATCCATTTATACAGAATGAAGCATCAACGCCAAAACAGAATGCGCTGTTTAGAACCTTATTAAAGAACTGAATACCGCCTGCGCCCATTAATAAAGAAGAACCTTCTTCTGAATTTTTTAAACATTGAGAAGCACACATCCCACAAAGAAGATAGAGAAGATAATCACACCAACTGGCAAAAGGTTGCTGCCAGTATTAATGAAGAGAGAAGAAATCTTCATTACCAGCCTGCCAGAGTTTTGTTCGTTGGGATGGCATTGATAACACGTTTTTGGGCCTTCTCCAGCGCCATACAGAGTGGGCCGCGAACTAAAAATACAGCCATCAGATCAAAATACAAATTGCCATTATTACTGTATTGATATTGTGGATCATATTCAATCACACACACGAATATTTCAAATTTCACAGCATCTTTAATATCTAAGCATACGTCAACATATCATTGAATGCAATACAACAGCCAATCATCTCTGAATGCGAAAGACTTGGGATACCAACCTCCTCATTAAAGAAGCCGTCCACCAGCGGAGACCGGCTTTATATCAGTCTCCCATGAATGACGGAAAGAAAAGACGTAGAGACTGGCACTGAGGATGATTTTTTGTTGGGGAAGGCCAGCATCTCAAAAAGAACCGCTTCACCGAGACCCTACCGAGACTGAACCTCATCCGGTTTCTCTGCACCACCAGTCATCCACACGGCGTATCTCCACGAATAGCCGTCCGCAGATCTATGCCAGCTTGCAGCGTCATCGCAGCTCGCACTCTGGGCACGACGAGGAACCCAGAGCAGGGTCAAAAGGCCTCGAAGCAACGCATCTGTCAAGAGGGTCCTTCAGCAAGCAAGAAGATGCACAAGTGATTGCTACATCATATGCCGCCTGAAGAATAAAGCGCCGATGGGAACTGCGTGCTTCTTGCATTTATTATTTTTATTTCATCCGCTCATTTATACCGTGATACAATTCTAACGAACCTGGTCATTGTTCGGTCGGACTACACCATCATGACAAAACAACGCCAATCTGTGACCAGAAACGGGTTGCCACGGTCGGTATCAAAGAAGAGGAATGATGTTTTAACCCAACAACAAAATAAAAGTAACAAAGTGAATAAAGAAAACAAAATACAAGGTCGTTATAGCTGCAACACTGACGGTGCCTTTTGAGAGAGGAGGAGCCTGCTGTTTTCTTACGTACGATGTCAGTACCCTCCCTTTTTATTTCCCTTTCAACTTTATAGGTGCTGCCACCTTATTTGAAGCTGATTGTTGTAATAATTAACAAACAACACGTCGGAACAGAGGAGGGTGGGAGTTCTGAACAGAATTAATGCATATATACAGGCATGAATGCACACACATACCTCAGATGCCACATCTATAATTCGCACTCGGTGAGACTCATGACGCCGCCGACGAATGTTAGCTATTTATTTTCTTTATCTTTCACCTTAATTTAGTGTAGCCATGAAAGTCGCCGTGCTTCATGGAAACAAAACGACTTTGGGGATTAGCTTCCCCTCCGATGGATACAGTGCCACTTTCAGGAACTGTTTCTCTGAGAAATAAAGCATTGCCAAAAAAAAGGGGGGTTTTCAGATAGTTACATCACCAAGCATTATCTATCACTAAAGGGAATATGGGTGTTTCCAGGGAATCATTCTTTCGACTGCGGATGATTTCAACAGCCAGATCATTACCAGGATATTTCTATCTTCTTGATCAGGGACACTATAGGGCTTTGAGAAATAACTGGCTATCAGGCCTCAGTCCGTGTGATGAATAAAGCACAATTTAAAAAAGAAAGAATGGCATATACAGTATCACACAAGACGGACTAAAGTAATCAGAACAGTGTCCTCAGAATGGCGCAGTTTTAAATGATACTGACACTGCCATGTTCTCTGCCTAGGAAGCAGGGAGACAATAGTCAATACAGTTCTTTACCTGCCTTGTCAAGGCGCATTTTCACACATAACAAGCATGCAGCTGTTTTTCCTTGCCTTCTCGTTGGTGCTGGCCACCATGCACAAAGATGCTGGCAGCTGGAGCAGTAACACCTACTAGTGAATTATTAGATCTAATTTTAATAATTAATGCATCCACAACCAATCCATCATAACTAAATTTATATTTTTGTGATGGCATTTCAAGTATTTCTCGCCCATACTTTTATGGCGTCAGGAACGGTTGTTACAGAAAGAATGTTCTTCTGAAGACAATAATAATTATAATAAAACGCTGATTCCCCTCGCTGACTTCTCAAGGGGCAGAGTAAGAGTGGTTTTGCTACCATAAAAAATCAAGGAACAAATAAAGAGCCCAACGGTCGCCGTCGGCGTCATGAGTCCTCACCATGTGAGTATAGTCATCTTAGCATGTGTATGTGGCTGTGGTCTTTATTTTTTTTGTCTACGTCGACCCTGACGCCTTCCTCCGTTCTCGTACCAAGCAGCCATACTACGAACAAATCAGCTTCAAATAAAGATTAAACTGGTAAATATAAAAAAAGAAGCATAAAAGGTAAGTAGATTAAGGCTAGGCGGCCAGAGCAGCATCGTGGCGTCTTCCTCACTGTGAAGATTACCAAAGGCACAGAATCAGACAGTCTTCTTTACATGAGAAGTTAACATTGGCTAAAAGAGTGATGCACAGTTATTTACTCTGCTTTTCAATGAAATGGTATCAACAACAAAGCTTTGTTTAATGAATGAAAGCATATTATTATGGCTGTCTGTTCAACCAACATCTTTGAATATGCCAAGGAAGCAGAAATGAAGGAAGAGGAAGAAGAAATGAAACCACTGGAAACATCAGATATTAGCCATGAAAGGGATGACAAAGTGCCAGAGCCTCGTAGCCCCCCTCAGTGAAGACATCATTAGGGTCATTGCTCTTTAATTGCATTGATAGCGTAGCGACGCGTTTCCGCGGATCGCGATCAGCATCAGGAGATGCGCCAGACACCGTGAGGTGCTCAAGAGTAAAGCTGTCGAAGGTTCAGGCGTCGCTGCACCACGGCTGTTCTTTTGCGACCATTCGACGTTTCAATCGCTAACTGATTTTACCTTAGTGCCAGTAGTTCTGGCTCGCGCGCCATCATTCGCCGGGAGACCTGATGTTCGCGAAGACAATAATCGATTGGACCAGGCCTTTTGTCGGGATAAGCGTGGCAATGCCTTACGCATTCAGAGATGATTACGCGGCGTGACAGCAGAACTAACAGCATGTCGCGGCTAAAATACCATCGCTGGCATTAAGGCCCGGGCCAGTGAGCTACGGTGGCTGGCAGCGGCGCGTTTTCGCCCCGGAACGTGACGCTAAAATCCCGTTAGGCTATTGCGCCGCGTCCCGCCCGGAACCAGAAAGACCATTGGGATTGTTGAAAGCCATATCGCAGGTTTCAGAGATGAGCGCCACCACCCGCCGAGCACATAAACATTGTGCGCACACCCACGGGGGTGGAGGCACTTTGCCCACGCCAAACTCTTCATCTGGATCGGCGTAGAGTCACCATTTCACCGGTCACCTTGCGCCCGCGTGTTTTGAGAGAGACACAACACGATAGATTCCAGTCGTTTGCCGCCGCTGCCGCTGGGACCGTTGGCCCTGACATATAGGGACCTTCATAGTGCGGAGGACGAGATCGACGTCTCCGGTGATTGAAAGACGTTGCATGGTTTTGCCGCCTGGCCATGGGCATAAAGACGCATTTATGCGCTAACCATTGCTGGCGCCTGCGACATAGGTTCTGGTAGCGTTCAAACGGCTCAGGCCTCTGGCGACAAACGAGTTGCCTGCACGCACCGCGGTTCCCAAAATAGAGGAAAGACCAGCAAAGGTAAAGGTCCCAACTTGGATATCGCTGTTATGATTCAAATAAAAATTGTTCTTTCTTATTTCTGCTTTGATCCAAATAAATGCCGGCTGTAGTTTGCCTCTACGTGCTGTTGCTCGCCATTCGGGCTACGCGCGCTCTACGGCCGTTTCAAGAAGTGCACACCGCTTAAAGCAGCCTTGATCCTACAGCTGCCGCGTAGTCGGCTCCTGGGAACAGGTGTTGCTTGCCTGACGCTTGTCGGCGGTCTCAGTCATTGCCTTTTTGCTGATGGGCGGCGAAGAGGCGTTGATCTGATACTGTCAGTTTTGGCTACAGACGTATGCTCAGAAATGGCGTCAGTTGCTGCTGCATTTCCACGCGTAGCGTATGTATCGTTCATTCGGGCGTCAGTTGCCACAGAGCAAGCAGGAACGAGATTAACTTTATCTTGCGGAAGAATACAAGAGTTTATTGGGTTTCTAAAGGCCAGGCCCCTTCAGACAGTTAATGGGGCTTAGCTACACAAAAAGAGTTCAAATATGACTTGGCCTATATCGCTGCATTTCTCCAGCGCTTTGTAAATTTGACGAGCCTTGTACCTAAAAAGCATGTTTTTAACTGAGGCTTGACATAGTTTTTTTTACCACAACATGGGTCTGGGTGATTAATGTACAGATGAAGGAATTTAAAAATGCACTGCTCAAAAACTGGAAATTGAGACTGACTGGAGAGAAGAAGAAATATAGAGGAGAGAGAGTTTGCAGTTTATTGGACAGTAACCATTTTTTCTTCACTCATATATTTGCAGCTTTTAGAAGCCACAAAAATTGGGTATCATATTTCTTTTCTATCTTTAATATTGACTGTGTGCCTTCGATGACCTACTTACTCATGATTATATTTGGTGGTTGTGTCTAAACCATAAAACGGTTAATTACAGAGAAGGGAGTGACTGTGAAAATCTTAGAGATGTGCCCCATCCCCCAAACAGCCCACTTCTATTTTAGATGCGGAGCATCTCTTGCTCGGGTCTATGTCCCGCGGCCTTGTAGTCCGCACTCACACTACGCACGCGCAACTCTCCTCCTTCCTCTTCCAACAGCTGCGCGTCACCTCTCTCCGCTCTCTCTCTCTACGCAGCGTGCGGCACTGCGCGTGCGTTCGCTTCTACTCACACCGCGCGCGCACGCGCAACTCTCCTCCTCTAGTCTCCTCTCCTTCAAGTGTGAAAAACAAACGGCGAGCGGCGAGCGTTCCAAGTTTCTGCCGCGAGCCGCGACGAAGGCTCGCGTAGGGGTACCGCCAGGGCAGTCGGTGGCGCCATCTCTCGACGTCAGCACGCAACTGACTCTTCCTCGAACCAACACGATGCTCCGCATCACCCCATGGTTCCCCGCATAAAATTTTTTTTGCCTGATTCGCTATATTTTTAAACACTGGAAGCTAGCCCACTTTTAGTACAGTAGTGTTGGGATCAATGATGCACTGTATGAATGTGCTGAAGCCCGATGGCGGGGCATAAGCGAACAATGATGACTGGGAAGTTACGAAGCCGATTGCCCAGCCCGTTGCCCCCAGCCTCCATAACAAGCTTGGCAGGGGCACGACCTGCAGGCTTGCTATTTATTTTTAACTTTTCTTGATTGTACACTGAAAGTTAGCCCACTACATATTCTCAGCTTCGATTTGCTCTTGATGTTAGGTGGGCTGCTCTCTCTCGGGATTTTACGGTAAGCTACGGCATCAAAACCGGCCAAGTTCTCGATCAACAGAGCCTTCGGGCAGAAAAAAATTGACCGCATCTCCACGTGGTGAATGATGCTGATTGGGGCGAAGCTCTGGTGGTGTCACTGCCTGCGTAGACGCTGAGCCGCAGCATGCGGAGAATTTCGTTCGTTTTCATCCATGTCAGAAAGAGAATGTGGTATGGAACGTGGTTATGTATGCATTTGAGCATTTGACCACAGCGCCCTCTCGTATATAAACGTTGAGCCAATGCATGCAAAGTTTAACGCGATTATATACGTATTTGACCGCAGCGCCCTCTCCTGTATAGAGGTTGAGCGGCTACATGCAATGTTTCATCCATGACATCCCCAGCTCTTGAGTTACTACCACATCTCAGAGCCCCTACTCGTCCCGCAGTCGTGGCCGAGTGGTTAAGGTGATGGATTAGGTTCAAATCTTGTCAACTACGTCAAACAAATTTTTTTTCATCTTTTTTTTTTTTTTTGTTGCTTTACAGAGCACGTGTTTACGTGCTCGTGAGCACGTGAGCTGAGGAGCAGGAACCGAGCGCCGCGGTACGCTCTGACACTAGACGGACATACGGAAATGGCTAGCCTTAATGAGCTTCGCCCCCTAAAAATTAATTTTGAGCCGCAGATTGTGTTCTGGGTAGTTGGGCTCTCATATGTTATGTACAAATAAAAACCTCGGCGAGCATAAGTACCCTGTCAGTGTCCTTTAAGACGCTGCGCGTGACATTACTAAATGTTGCGCACATTCCGTGGGACATGGCTGTGTCAAGTACCACAACACAATGTTGTTACTTACTGCGTGCAGTGACATTAATGGACTACCTTGCATTCCTCTCGTAGCATGTACTGGAGCCGTGCCCTGAGCAGAAAGTCCTCATTTATGGTTTCCCCATTGTCTTGGTTTCAGGTGGAGCTCTGGCTCAGGCTGTGTAAGGAACGACCAGTAAGCAAGCACTCAAGTGTGTGGGACCAGTTTCAGCCATTCCACCTGCCCCTTTGTGGTGAAACACTGGTTGTTCTGGGTAGGCTTGCCAGCTCAAATACATAGACGCTGTTAACGTTGAAGGAAAAAAACAAAATGTGCCTTGTTTGCAGTGGTATAAAAAGTGAGAAAGGGTTCCATTTATTTAACTGGAGGGGGGAAAGAGACACTTCAATGGCTTGAAATAGAAATTGGAGGCTCGATGAAGATGGCTGCAAGCTGGAGTTTCCCCAGAAATTGAAATTAGGGGTGTCTACATTTTGAAGGGGTGGGGGGGGGGGGGGTGGTGCATTGAGAATAGAAAAATCGTTGCTAGTAAGTGCTTTCCAGAAAAAAAGATTGAGGTACACCTAAGCACTTCTTATGAGTTGTGAATGCGAAAGCATGTTCATCAATCTTGCTGTAGATGGTTGAGCGTGTTGGTTTCTTATTTACGATAAGGAAAGAGGGACATTGAAGACAAACAGACAAGACAGGCTTTCGACTTTCGCTGTTGGCGCGCTGACTGGCGCTGATGGACACGCAGCATTATTTTGAACTATTTTCGCTGTTGGCGCCATAGAGTGGCCGGTCGTTGAAACTGACGCGCAGCATCAGTTTCAACGACTGGCCATCTCATGGCGCTGCGTGTCCGGCAAATGGGTGCCTGGTCGTCGCGGGCTAGCCAATGGGATCGCAGCGATGTAAAAGGTGCCATTGGCGGTTGACGTGCGCTAGCCAACGGGATCGAAGCAGTGTAAAAGAGCCGTTTGGCCTCTTTTGCTCCATGAGACAGTTAATGCTTTTGCATTAATAAGGGGGTGTACACCCCCCCCCCCCCCCCCCCCAGGGAATGTGTAGGGAAATCACTGGCTGCAAGCGTGCTTGTGGAGATGTGCAGTAGTTAGAAACACTAACCAAACACCTAAGGTTTGAATGACAGAACCCCAGTGGCAACCTTCTTTGGGGAGGGATCCAAAAGCGTTGCCACGTCATAACTTCCTCAATCTGTGCAATGAAATGTGAAGAAGCAGCTGGAGTGTGTATCTACATTTTTTTGTATATTAAACGATTTTTCATTGCACTTGGTTTTTTTCATCTAGTTTATTGGAAGTTGAAAGAACAAAACCTTGTACATACAAACAACTTGTTTCGAGTTTGCACCAGGAAACTTTGGGAGGTTTTTCGTTTGTTAGTGCATTATAGTACTTCGCAATACACTCAAACTGTTTTTTGTTTTTTCTCTAACATTATCTAATTATCCCCTTGCTTAACCTGACATTCTGTAAGATTTTATGTATTTCCAGTTTGATATTGGTGCTTGTCATTGTAATATACAGGGTGTTCTTTTTTAGCTTCACAGATTTGTATAAAAAGGCCGTAAAAGCTACACTTATGCGGTTTGTGCAGGTGAGTTATACAGCCAGGGCAGGTATAGGGGGCTAATCGTAATGATCAGTCGACTAATCAAGTAAAATTTGTCAATTAACTTTTTATTTAATGAAAATAGACATATGGTTCCAATTAGAAACTTGCTGAGCGTCATCGAAAATGCAGGGGCAGCATTTTTACGGCGTTACATAAAAACTCTCTTTTTGGACGCGTTTCTAGGTTTCGGTTTCTTATCGAAGTGCATCTCTGCTTCAGTCCTGCTCCCCAGTGGCTGAGATGCACAACACACGTGCACCTTACTTCCTCCATCCTACGAGGGAGGCAAGTGGGTGGCTGCGCGCCACGACCACCGGAGAGCAGGACTGCGGAGTGTAAAGATGCGCTCCGATAAGAAACCGAAACCTTGAAACGCGTCCAAATTTAGTGTTTTTTCAGAACGCCTTAAAATGCTGCCCTGTCTCATATCTTCCTAAAAAGAGTTGATTTAGTGGTTTTCGAAGATGCTTAGCAAGTTTCTTTTTGGAACCATTTGTCTATTTTCACTAATTAAAAAGTCAATTTAGAAATTATAGTTAATTAGCCAACTACGGTAATTGTTACGATTAGCCCCCTATACAATGTCTTTCTAGCCGTATGACTCACCTGCACAAACCGTGTAAATGTAGCTTTCAAGGCTTTTTTTAAACAAATCTAGAAAGTTTAAAAAAATTACCCTGTGCTTTGTTCAAATGGGCCCAAACAAACCAAATTGGCTATGCGCCGAGATGGTCTTTCAGTAACCTGTAATATGCATAGACTCTAATAAAACCATTGATGGATTGTACCGAATGCAGGGGCTGGGAAACCACATGGCCGTCTGGGCAGGGAGGCACCGGGACTGGAGGGGGTCCTCACAGTGGGACCCAAGCTGCTTGGAAATCGCCACGTAGGAGGGGACCATGACACCGGGTAAGCGGGCCATGCTCATGCCATCGGGGCTCGGATGCAGAGAACTGGAGTGGCTCAAATTTCCACAGGAAGAACACATTCTAGAGAGTGGCAGCGTCACGTGCAGCATGGGCGAATCAAAGCCTAAGGTTAATGTTGCCAACACTTGGAACAACGTTCAAGCACCCAGGAAAGTTGCACAGTGACATGATGACACCTTTCGAAACTCACGAAAGTTGTTCGATCCACCTTGAATTTCTAAGGCAGACGGCGCAACTCCTCGGCAACTGTTTCGGCCACGTTGCACGTGGCACCGAGCGGTCGCAGCTGGCAGCAAAATCGTTGCCAGACTCCCTGACGATGAGCTTGGCTTCCCCGCAGTCAGGCGAGAGTTCAGATGAGCAAAAAACTCCAAGTTTTTTGGGTGGTGACGGTCGAGACTTCGTTGCAGTCAAAGCAGAACGCATCTTCGACTTGCGTGCTTACCATGTCCTCGTCTGTTGTCCCTCAATTTCCGCCGGATGAAGTCATCGCGGTGACATGCTGTTGCCTTCCGTGTATCCACCACTGCAGTGGCAGTGGTGGATACAGAAGACGCCTGTTCTGCTGCAGCTCGTTCTGTGGGCAGACGATCAGCTGAAACCAAAGCAGACACGAGGTAAGACACCACGACGATGGCGACCGCTATGTCTGTTCTTTACCACCACTTCACCAACCGCCAGGATTGCGACGTTCGACAGCACGACAGACTGGTTCTTGCGACGTAATTCGTTGCCACTTAGGGACCACACTCGATGCATGGGCGGTATGGGCCGCTAAACGCGCCATTAGAAGACACGTTTTAGGCACCGCATTCGAAGTGCGTGGCGTGCCTGTTCTTGAAAGTTCCTACGTGTCGCGCGACTCGAAAACAAATTGGTGTCAGTTCGCACCGAAGACTCGAGCGTACTGAAGTAAGTGGACGACTTGCCTGCCTCGTTAGAGAGAGAATGTTTATTTGCTGCTCTCGTGTCTGGAGCTCCACCATGGTTGTCTACCATTCTTCGCCAAGCGGGCTCTTCGCACGTCGAACGAGGAGGGGCCATGGCACGGTCTTGAACACCCCGTGAGAGTCGGCCCACCCTGTCCAGCTTCGAGGGTGTTGGTGGACAGAGGGGAAAAAGAGGAGGTCTCGTGATGTTCGAGCGTTGAGATCAGTGGCGAATCCAGAGGGGGTCCCGGGGGCCCAAGCCCCTCCCAAGACATATCAGACCCCCTCCCTCGCTTCCCCCTCCCCGGCCATGCTGCACGGTCTGCGCAAACAAGAACTTGGCGCGAAACTTTGATGGATTCAAAACGTCTGTATCCGAGCAAAGAAAATTTGAATGTCAAAGTTTGAAATTTGAACACTTTACAGTCGAACCTCTGAGACGTTTGTCCAAACTATGTATTGGTGTCGTTTTTGCGACTTTCCGGTTAAGATGATAAGCAGGGCAACGTCAAAGCGCAGCTGTGTCCTTGTGACAACATGACGCAGAAAAAGCAAAACAACGAACCTGTTTCCATTTGATAATGGGCTTTAGAGCAGCGACTCTCCACCGTCGTCCTCGGAGGACTTCGGCCGACCTGAGGGGATTAAACATTGCCATCCCTGAACAGAAGAAAGAATATCTAAAATAAGCAGATTTGGGCGCGACAGAAATATGAGACCCTTCTGAAGGCCTCAGAGTGATTGTTCTTTAAAGGTCATTACTTTCCTTTGAGCACCCTGTTTAAGCGAGCTGCCTTCGAGCTACCATTAGCACTTCTGAGTTGGAAAGGCCACGGATTACCAACTTCGAAAGCCTTTTGTTGCCCTTCCCAAGATTTCATTCAGAGAGGCAAAAAGAGAGGAGCTAGCGTTATTGTGAACAATCTCCACGTTATTAGATGCGGAGCATCTCTTGCTCGGGTCTATGTCCCGCGGCGTCGTAGTCCGCACCCACACTACGCACGCGCAACTCTCCTCCTTCCCTCTCTCCAACAGCTGCGCGTTACTCTCTCCGCTCTCTCTCTCTACCAGCTGCGTGCACTGCGCGTGCGTTCGATTGTACTCACACCGCGCACGCACGCGCAACTCTCCTCCTCTAGTCTCCTCTCCTTCAAGTGTGAAAAAAATAAACGGCGAGCGGCGAGCGTTCCAAGTTTCTCTGCCGCGAGCCGCGACGAAGGCTCGCGTGAGGGGGTAACGCTAGGGCAGTCGGTGGCGCCATCTCTCGACGTCAGCACGCAACTGACTTTTCCTCGGAACCAACACGATGCTCCGCATCACCCCATGGTTCCCTCGGGAAGATGGTGCAATTTTTTGGCTGTTACTCCAATCCCATCAGGTCCCCCACATAGGGACATAAAAAAAATGT